>MU190156.1:32432-45443 GCA_016904865.1 Pissodes strobi | reverse complement strand
GTGTGTGTGTGTGTATGTGATGAAATCGATTACTGGTCGCAATTTTGAAGATAGCGACTTGAAATTTGGCATAGAGGTAGAGGTCCACGAACCCTCGGAACCTATTGATTTTTGTTACGATCGGTTAATATACAGGGTGTGAAAACAGGACAAGTTACCGTCTTTTGGCGTTTTTTGGCATTTTTGTCCGTGTAAACAAGGACCAACTTTTCTTTTTTTTGATGTCAAATAAAAGTATTCGGTAAGACACGTATTTTTGTTCCTTTGGTTTTTCGCTCTAATTGTTATACAGGGTGTGAAAACAGGACAAGTTACCGTTTTTTGGCATTTACAGGTCGCAAGTTTGAAGATAGCGATTTGAAATTTGGCATAGAGGTAGAGGTCCACAAACCCTCGGAACCTATTGATTTTGGTTACGATCGGTTAATATACAGGGTGTGAAAACAGGACAAGTTACCGTTTTTTGGCGTTTTTCGGCATTTTTGTCCGTGTAAACAAGGATCAACTTTTCTTTTTTTTATGGCAAATGAAAGTATTCGGTAAGACACGTATTTTTGTTCCTGTGTTCTTTTGCTCTAATTGTTATACAGGGTGTGAAAACAGGACAAGTTACGGTTTATTGGCAATTCTGAAGATAGCGACTTGAAATTTGGCATAGAGGTAGAGGTTCACAAACCCTCAAAGCCTAATGATTTTGGTTACGATCGGTTAATATACAGGGTGTGAAAACAGGACCAGTTACCGTTTTTTGGCATTTTTGTCCGTGTAAACAAGGATAAAATTCTTTTTTTTATGTCAAATGAAAGTATTCGGTAAGACACGTATTTTTGTTTCTTTGCTCTTTTGCTCTAATTGTGATACAGGGTGTGAAAACAGGACAAGTTACGGCTTTTTGGCATTTACAGGTCGCAATTTTAAAGATAGCGACTTGAAATTCGGCACAGAGGTAGAGGTCCACAAACCTTCAAAGCCTAATGATTTTAGTTACGATCGGTAAATATACAGGGTGTGAAAACAGGAGAAGTTGCCGTTTTTTGGCCATTAGAGGTCGCAATTTTGAAGATAGTGACTTGAAATTTTGCATAGAGGTAAAGGTCCACAAACCCTCGAAGCCTATTGATTTTGGTTACGCTATGTCAATATACAGGGTGTGAAAATAGGACAAGATATTGTTTTTTGGCATTTTTGTCGGTGTAAACAAGGACCAACTTTTATTTTTTTCGATGCCAATTTATAGGTAGAGGTGAAAAAAAGTTAGCATTTTTTGTTGACAACATGGTTACCATAGCAACCAATTATTAATATGTATATCACTAATAAAAGATATAGTATGGTACTTAGGATTGTTTATGTAGCCTAATTTGACACTAAAAAATTGGTTGCTATGGTAACCAAGAAAAGTAAAAAATCGTCATAATTCGTCAATCGTACGACTTTGAGATTTGATATTATATGTTATTTAAGTAAAGATTAAAAAACAGTTAACAATTGACGTTAAGTCGGTTACCATGGCAACCAATTAATAATATGTATATCATTAATAAAATATATAGTATGGCACTTAGGAATCTTAATGAAGCATAATTTCATACTAAAGAATTGGTTGCTATGGTAACCAAAAAAAAGTAAAAAATCGTCATAATTCGTCAATCGTACGACTTAGAGATTTGATATTTGGTATTTAGATAAAGATTTAAAAAAAATAACGATTGACGTTGACAAGTCGGTTACCATGGCAACCAATTAAAAATTTATCTTGGTAAAATTAGACTAGCGATTGGTAACTCTAATTATGAGGGCTTTCTAATTGTAGGCCACGGTAGGGATAGGAGCGTGGCAATAATGAGTGACCGAAGGTCACACTAACGAGGCCCGAAGGGCCTCGCGCCTGCCGCAGGCACGAGTGGCCAGGCCACTTGTTTATATATCCTCCCTTATATAGTTTAATAAATAAGCCTTTTCCTTTTTTAACACCCTTGCCTTGTTTAAACGGTTTTAATCCTTTTCCTTGAGATTCCATAGCTTTATTATATCTTTGTAATTCCTCTAACTGCTCTTTAGATGCTTTAGCATCATTCCCAGCTTTAGCTCTTCCTGCGGCTCCTCCTCCCAAAGCGCCAAGAGCACCTAAGATGGGTAATAACAGAGGTAAAAAACTTCCTAATTTTTTAGGTGGTTTTATAATTCGCTTTTTTCTTAACTTAAGTTTTCCCCCTGTTTTTCCTTTCAAACCCATTCCGAGCTTTTTTTACCCTTCATGATACCTATAACCGACAATGCTGCAATTTTTTCACTAATGGATGAATCCTTAGACTTAACTCTTCTCCAAGCTTTTTCCGCTAATATCTTATCTGCTTCGTGTCTGCTTGGAAGATCAGTGAATTGAGAGTATGCTATGTCGTGATCTCTACATGCAGCATATAATGGAGTTATCCCAATGTCACCTCTATTTAATCTCTTTTTTAAATAAGGTCCTGGTCCACAAAACTGATAACCAGGAATATGTAGTTCTACAGGGAGCTTTTTAATAAGTGTGTTTACTAAACCAAAACCTTTCCTGTTACGCTTCTTGATCGTTTTAAACCTGTGAGGTTTATGTTGAGCCATTTTATAGTTTTTCGAAACTAATGAAATAGTGTTGAATGCTCAACTATAAATACTCTTTCTTCATCTTGAAAGTTTTTAGTAGTTAAATAGGATGAGGATTGAAAAGCAATCGTTTTCTCTACCTGTTGATGATAAAAATTTGGTCAAAACGTTTAAAAAACATGGTGATTTGTTTGGCGGAAGTTCAAAAAGGTGTCTTATAGTGGGATGTAGTGGAAGTGGAAAAACGAATGCTGTTCTCACATTAATTGAACATCCCAATGGAATTAGATTTGAAAATATTTATTTATATTCTAAATCATTGCATCAACCCAAGTATGAATATTTAAGAAACCTATTGCAACCCATAAAACAGGCCTCAACAGCTTCTAAACTTTCGTTTAGAAAGCTGATCTCAAGGCCTTTTAATATCAAACAAATGTTATAAATTGTTACTCCTATGAATGTATCAATTTTTGTTGTGATGATATTAATAAACGTCTTATTATTATTATTATTAAAAGAGAGTGGATACTTTGAATATGAGACCGATGAAAATATTATCTCCCCACACGAAATTAAACCAAATTCTCTTATAATATTTGATGATATTCCATGTCAAAACCAGAGCGTTATAAGGGATTATTTTCTCTTTGGTAGACATCAAAATACAGATTGTTTTTTCATTTTTCAAGGATATTCATCAATTTTGAAGAGACTCATACGAGAAAATACCAACCTCCTAATTTACATGAGTTTAAAACATATATATAATTATCATTGTATTATGGATATGACATTTGAACAATTTAGAAACCTATGTGCACACTGTTGGAAGGAACCATATGGCTTTGTTGTAATAGATAAGGATTGTGAATTAAATGCGGGCAGGTATAGAAAGAAATTCGATGCATTCATTTACTTATAAAAATGCCGACTTTACAAATTTATCATAGTTGCTCCTAACTGTCTAAGATGAATAAACGTTTGGCAAGAGACCTAATTAAGTCAAGAAAGGCTGTTAGAGAAAAATACCTCAATCTAAAATTGTTGGCATTGTCACCACAATCTCAACTAGAGCAAACTTATAAACCATTAACACAGCCACTTCAACAACTAATTTCTATAATTGTAAAACGTGAACCGAAAGAGGAACCCCTTGAAGTGAAAGAGGAATTCTTAACACCGAAAGTAATTTATCGGACATCAACACCAACAAAGACTGTAAGAAAAACCGTAAAAACTCCTATTTTGCCCTTGGAAATACCATCATTTTTTAATACTAGTATTGCGTCTGTGAGTCAACTTCCATCTATACGAGAAATAAGTGTTGTAGCAGAAACTACGCCTCCATCAATTAGGGAAAGTACCTCATCTACTCTTGAGGAGTCAAAATTATCTGATATTCTAGAACAGACTAGACAAACGATTCAAACATACGTAGACACTCCAGCATATCAGGATTGGTTAGCGGATTTCCATCAATTACCTAGATCTTATATTGATGAAGGTGTTAGAGATACGGAACATAAGTTTGATCATAATTATGGAATAGTGCATGACTATGAGACAAATAAATTTCTCTTAGGACTAACAGGGAAACCTGTTAAGATTATTGATAAAGACATAAAAGTGGAAAATATACGCTATACTGGTACACCTGGTTTATATGAACTGCTTTTCAAAAAAGAACCTGTTGGTTATAAAAATGGAGATTTAGATAATTATATGGATATCCTAAAAAGAACTAATGCGTATCGTAGAAATCATGATCCTAATGAGCAAGTGCAAGGAAACGGAACAAACAAATATGTAACAATAATAGGTCCTTACTTAACATTGAAAGGAATAACGAAGTCTACAATAAAGACTCCAGCGCGAAAATTAATACAAGCTTTTACTAGAGTTAAAGCTCCTTATAGACAAGCCAGACAAGGAAAAGGTATTACTTTGAAGCAGAACAATGTGAATATTTATTACGTATATTGGGATAATATCAATGAACTTGTCGACAGACTTCGTTTGTTGATGGCATCTGTAGGCAATAATGAAATAATTTCAATTATAGAAGAGTTGAAAGAAGCAAAAGCTATAGTATAAATAACACAAGTGATGTGGAATTAACATCAGTATAAGTAAATTAATCATGGCTGTTAACAAATTTAAATGAATCCAAAAATGAGCTGAAATATTTTTGTATATTATCAATTATTGCCCAGAATGAACAAGAAACAATTAAATTACCGGATGGTACTATAAGACGTTGTTATACTATTAATGGTGAAAGCACTGCTTTATTATTTCCATTTGCAGAGGCGGAAGTAAACAGTGTACATTGTCATTCTAGCATTGAATTCCTGATAAATAACAAGACGCTTAGTACTCAACAAATAGTCGGCCAGAAACTCATAAACGGTGACAAAATATCACTTTTAAGAACCAATATTGAACACTTTAAGGTACCATTAACGCTATATGTAGGATTGATTTTAAAGTGTAACATTGAAAATGAGTAAGCAAGACGTTGTAAATGAGCTACATAAACCAGCAAGGAGAACATTTAAAAGAAGACGAGTAATTGTAAAAGGGCTTTATGATCTTTTTCAAGCAGATTTAGTTGAAATGCAACCATATGCGAAATTTAATAAGAGTTACAGATATATTTTGGTTGTAATAAATGTATTTTCAAAATATGTGTGGGCCGAACCAAAAACTGGTAAAGATGTTACAACAGCTATGAAAAAAATTTTAATCAGTATGAAAATTCCCCCAAAAAATTTACAAACAGATAGAGGGCCTGAGTTCTTCAACGAAAGTTTCCAAAATCTAATGAAACAATTTGAAATTAACCATTACAGCACATTTTCCAATTTGAAAGCTAGTATAGTAGAAAGAGTAAATAGGACATTGAAAAATAGAATGTGGAAAATGTTTAGTATGCAAGGAAATTATAAATGGTTAGATAGGTTGCAAGAAATAGTTGCAGATTACAACAACACAACACACTCTCTGTAACTGGGTTTAAACCTGTGAAAGTAACCAAGAAAAATGAGAAAGAACTGCTCTCAAAGGTCTTCCGACACATAAAAGTTGTGGAACCGCAACCATCAAAATTCAAAGTTGGTGATTCTGTAACGATAAGCAAATATCGTGAAGTATTTTCTAAGGGATATACACCCAACTGGTCGAATGAAATATTTATTATTAAAAGAGTAAATATGACTAATCCAAAGACATACATTTTGAAAGATCATAGAAATGATGAAATTCAAGGTGCATTCTAACAATTACAATTACAAAAAGTTAAACATCCAGACCTGTATTTAGTTGAAAAGATTCTAAGGCGAAAAGGAAACAAGGTGTACGTCAAATGGCTTGGAATGGATAAGTCTCATAATTCTTGGATATTAAAATCTGAAATATTGTAAAATATATTTTTTAAATAAAACACTTTTATTATTAAGAAACTTTTTTTATTTTACATTTCACACTCTATAATACAAATATGCCTTATACAATATATAAATTACCATACATATAGTCAGTAATAATGACATAGCTATTAATATTATTAGTCCTACATTAGGTTTACATTCATATGGTTTTGCAAACAAGTAATTACACTCTTTGGGTTCTACATATTCTCCATCAATAAAATACATTCTCAGCTTATATTGAATAGAAGTAGAATTTTGCATTAAACTATCATCAATTTTGTATACTATAATCCATTACTTAACGTTACTCTACTCCAAGCTGAGGGCCATGTGTCATTGATTACGTTGTTAACCGATAGACAGATGAAGGTTTCACGAATGTTAGGATCAACTTGTATGAACAAAGTATTATTTAAAAATGCAGAGAGAAATAGTACAGCTGCTGGTGGCAGTCATTTTTAATATAATTATATATTTTCATAATTCACTCAATTTATACCCATCTGCAACTAAACTTTTCAGAATTTGATTTACATCATTTACTTCTTCATCATTAGTCTTGGAATTATCTTCTAAAATATTTATGCCCCCAAGCCAAGGTTCTGAAAGATCCTGGAATAATATAACGTTTATCATCTTTAGCTGACAAAGCGACTTTATTTTTTAATTGTGTGTGCATATCATGCAGGATTGAACGAAATATATTCATTTTTCGAAATTTAATTTCGAAATTTTCAACATCTTTATAATCTTGTTTAGTAATTGAATTTTGAATAACATATTTTTAACACCTTTTGCCTTCTTTTCCGATTTAATTGACTAATTGACACAGTAAGCTTTTGCACCTGTTCCATAAAAGCTTTCAATTGGCTTTCCCGCAAACTCATCTTTCATACATCCTAATACAGATTTATTTTTAGTGATGTTATATATATTATCCTCATTATAATTAGAAGTGTCAAATCTCTCTGAATTTTCCTGAATGTTTTTATAGAAATTGTCTGTTTTTACATGCAACACCAAACTCAGTGTACAATAAAGTTGCATTGTCACCATATTTATTTTTAATGTAATCATAAAGAAAATCATATGTTACAGTTTTTGATAATTCCAAGACTGTAAAACCAACATAAACGGGTTTATTATAGGTTACTTTTACTCTCTCCATTTGAATTGCAACCAGATTTTCAGTAAAAACCAATGAATTTTTTAAATTTGGTTTAGCAATTAGTGTTTCAGCTCATTGCTTATTAGCAATATTATCCCAATGCGTTATTAATCTTATATCCACTCGTTTATCAATATTTTCCAGCGATTTATCATATATAGCATTATTAAGTAGTTTATAAAAATCCTTTTCCATTTTATTTTTAGACCTGTTTCGCATTTCAGTATTCCAATCGATATATGGTTTTAAAAATGCGGCCTGTTTAAATTTAATAGCTCTATGAATTTTCGTTAATTTTAATCCATTTTGCAAGGCTTGTTTAAGGTTTCGATAATGAATAATGCATTTTTCTTTATTATTTAAATTACAAATCAATTTTTTATGTTTGGAATTAGGTGGACAAATATTTTCTGCCAAAAAAGGTAGTTCATTATGTTTTTCATGTAAATTTGAAAGATATTTCATATCTCCCTCGAATACGTAACCGTACTCAGCATCGTCTGGTATTGATAATAAATCTAGAGACTCTCTTTCTGTTTCTGTCATCCAACTAAATTCACTTATAGGTAAACATTGACTCATACTGTGTCCATACAAGTTAGTGGCATCTAAGTACATTATATATGAAGTAGGTTTCGCGTAATCAAAATTTGGAAGAAACGAGTTATTGACTTCAGCTTTTCGAACACTGCAATAACATATACCACCTCTAACATTATTTTTAAAGAAATGTAACATATCGATATCAGTTTGCAATTCTAATTTTACGCTAGTATATTTTAACATGGCATCCCAACTTAAACCTGGGGAAGTATAATATTGCGCAGGATCTAATTTGTAAATGTTAAGAGATACATTTCGAAATGCTTCAAAGAAATCACTAATATGAGAATGTCAGATAATAAATTAATTTTAGTGTAATCCATCAAATTTTGACAATTAAATAAGTTCCAAATTTTTATTGCTCGTTGATAATCTGAAGGATCTAACGGTTCATATTTTAATTTATCGTAAAAGTGTTCAATACTCGGTAATTGATTTTAATATAACTTATCCATAGAATCTACGTAAGAATATGGATACACTTTTTTTTTCCAAATTTCGTTTGATTTAGTTGGATCTTGAAAACATTTATTAATTTCTATACATTGATTAGGTTCTAAACTCTCACCAAGTTTTTCTAATGAAGTACCAGCAAAGCGAAAAGAGTCTAAAAATCTGATTTTGATAAAAATATTTTTTATTTTTTTATCCGGCTGTTCTTTTTTATCAACCAAAATTGATTTTGAAAATGAAATGTATTTTTCTTTAGTTTGTGCTAAAACATCTATTCTATCTTCTTCACAACAAAGTTGTTTAATAAACAGGTGGGAATCGTAACCGGTTAGATTATGGAAGAATATAGGAATAAAATACGGAATTTGAAAGTTTAAGTTACATATACTATACGCTGCACCTGGGAATTTCCCTGTTAAATGATCATGATCCCTTACTTTTTCATCCCCAGGCTTAAATTGTTCGTTACAAATATGACAACTAGTAGAATTCTTGAAATCTAATTTTTCCTCATTAGCTAAAGGAAGCATTGGAATCACATGTTTCAAATGATTATTATAAATTCGATAAACATGACCTTCAATTCGTTTACAAAATTCATCAGCTGCATCAAGACCAAAATAGTGATCTACTACTGATAAAGAATCATCATATGAACATTTAATGAAATAAGCAAAAGCATATGGTACATGTTTGAAAGTATTTCTGGTATAAGAATCCATATCATTTATTGGTTCTTCATATTGTAAAGGTTTTAAAAAACATTCAAAATCAGCATATATTACGAATGGAACCTTTAACTGTCTTTGGAAATTTTCAAATTGAAGAATATTTTCTGGAACATTGTGTCCTTATTTATTAACTTTTATTTCATTGGTTGGAATTTTTGTAAACAAATGATTACAATCATTCAATTGGTGAATGTCTAATTTTTCCTTAGAAGTAAAATAAATCAAACAACCATCACAGAAATGTTTTCTATAAGACGTGTTATTAATTTGTGATGATATTAATCTAGACATATCCTTAATCCAACAGTAATGATTGTTCTTACCATCACTAACTAGAAGCAAATTCACATGTGTTGGAAGTTTTCTAGTAGTATAATGCAGCGGGCGCACTACTTTATATTTTAATTTATTATCTTCATAAACAGTTTCAAATCCGTAAACATTCACTGATATTAGATTTAGCACTTCAAACTTTTCTATATCCTTTAATTTCACTGGGAAGTCTACTCCTTCAAAACTTAGATGTTCGAAGAAATTGGGATATGAATTTGTTCTATCCGCATTAGTGTAAGCAGGAAATAAAGCACTTATAACACTCCATCCAAAACAGTACTGATCCTGATTTTTAACGTTGATTATGGCTCTCTTATTTGCAATCTCTTTTGGTAAAGGAATATATGAGGATGCACGCATTGGATTATATTTATTCACATTTACTTCTAATCGTAATATTTTCTCCAAAGCCCAACCTGAACCATTTTCTGCAAATGTTGACACTTTTTCCTTGATCTAGTTCAAAAATCATCATATATATTACTAAGATCTGTTGTTGTAATAATCCTATTCTTAGTATTAAATGATTTGGTTTCCATGGTTTCCTTAGATTGTAATAGGAATTGTCCAAATAATTCCACATTAATCTTAAGGGATCCATATTTTATTACTTGTTCAGATATTACGTTAATAAACTTTTGCTTAATTTCAGTAAAAAATTCATCAATGTCTACAAACTTTTTCGATGGAAGCAACATGTACGATATAATCCTGTTTTTAAAAGCCGATGTTAGAATTTTCACATTTTCACTGTTTTCCTTCATTACTTCACTTTTATGAGTGTTTGATCTTAAATGGGCACTAAGTTTCTTTTTGATGTACCACGTGTCACAGTCTTTACATCGCGAAATGGTAAATTTGGTTATTGGAGGATGCACTACACTATCATCTAGTTTAGGTTTCTTTGCTGGTTGATCATTTAGCTGAACACCTGCTTTTCTCTATTTTGCTTCTTTATGAATAGGTAACTGCACATTAGAACAGGATGGTCGAAAAGGACATGATTCTCTTTTATGTCTATACATATTTGTTTTTAGGGTAAAGAACTTATTACAATCACTACACCGACACATCTTTAGCAGTTACTCTGACCGCAGACAGCTTAATACTAACCGCTGAGATCGTGTGACCGTTTTTATTAATTCGAAAATAGGTGGGGATAAGAGTGGGAAGTGTGCGGGGCTAAATTAGTAGGGGCGGAGTTAAATTGGTTGGGTGGGGGGATATTGGTTTAAAAATAGGTAGGGGGCCTTGTAATGTGAGGTTAGGTGGGGGGATAGCGGTATGAAGTTAGGTAGGGGGAATAGGGATCACTAGTGATCATTTTAGTGATGATTTTTTTATGAAGTTAGGTAGGGGGAATAGGGATCACTAGTGATCATTTTAGTGATGATTTTTTTATTTAGAAGCTGTGCTTTATACCTACTAATGATGTTCTCATTTATAATTATTATTAGCCTAGTGTCCAAAAATGGAACACTATTATTTTGTTCACATTCCACGGTAAACTGAATGTGGTTATTGTAATTATTGAAGATTCTTAATATGTCTTCTGTGCTGTTCTTAGGAACCAAGGTAATTATGTCATCAACAACTTTTTTCAGAAATGGTAAGTTGAAACCTAGTTTGGGAATGGATTCCTCTAATAAGTCGTCCATTACATATTGGGAGCCTATGGTTGAAAGTGTAGCTCCCATTGGAGTGCCAAGAATTTGTTTGTAGTATCTCCCATCAATCCTGCAGTATTGATGAAAACGAATTTAATAATTTCCAGAAACTCATTCTGTATGAGATTAGTGAATTCAGCTATCCTTTCTCAATGTTTAGTTATACTAGTTTTTATTAACTGATATGGTATGTTGCTATATTATACTACTTCAAGGCTAATTATTACATAATCTGGTGGACAAACGTCTACTGTACTAAAAGATAGAACTAGGCATAAAAGTGACTATTCTGTGTTCATCCTTTTTAAATATTGTCCCCATTATACAACCTGACAATGCCTGATTTAATATTTATATGTTAAGACTTTTAATTTTCCTATAAGGATGTTCTTTGTTGTTTTCTTCTGTGTAACTCGCATTGGTAAGTTGAAAAAATGTAATTATTTTAAATGTGGTTTTCCACTGCAATGTGTATACCTTTTAGTAAGTCCTGATGATGAGGAAGATTGTCCTCGAAAGCTTGACTAAGTAATAAAGAGTTTACTCAATTGGCCTTTCCTGTTTTTGAATGCATCCCCAAAAGTTTACTGCTTTTTTCTAACTATTCAGTCACGCATACACCTGCCATTCATCCAGAAATGGGGTTTTCCAGAACATCAAAAATCAATACGGATTTGCCTCTGTGAGGTTACTTAAATCCTGGGCCTCTCTTAACAACAAGAAAGCAGCAATGAACAACAAGAAGTTTTTCCTGTTAAAATGTAGGAAGTTGGGTCTTACACCTACACATGTAACCACTGGCACTGATGGCATCAATAACATGTTGCATATTACAACCGGGCGGACAGGCAACAGCATAAGTAATTTTAATTTCAGGTTAGGAAAAAGTATCATAAACTTAGAGATCAAGTCCACATTCGTTAAAATTAAAAATATTGAAGAAAACTTAGTTAAAACTGTCTCTCAATTAGCGTCAATTTTGCCAAATTATATTTTAGATGAAATATGGTTTCGTAACCTTACATCGGTTGACATACCAATAGACATTAAAACACCTTTTATCCTACTATCAATGATATCAATATTGCGTCATTACTAGCTGATCTTGAGTCTGCTATCTCGGGGTTCGACACTCAACAAAAGGATTGTTTTCGTGCTCGGTATACCAATATCAATACCAATTTTGTGCATCATAATCATGATATAAAACCTTATATGAATGAATTGTTTAATAAAACCAAACTCTTCCTCAGAGAACATCCTGATTTATATATAGTAAATAGCGATAAGGGCAATGTCACCGTAGCAATGTACAGGGAGGACTACTTATCGAAGACTTTAGAATTGGTCAATGACCCAAAGTATTACAAAAAGCTAATGAGTAATCCTACCACTACTATGCAAACTAAAGCCAACAATCTTATCAAGTTGTTGAAGACACAGGGCAGCATTGATGAAGAATTATCCAAAAAGATGACCACATACAATTCAGTGGCTCCAAGATTATATACTTTACCTAAAATACACAAGCCAACTTTATCAATGCGACCCATTATTTCTTCAATAAATTGTCCTAATGGTACCTTAGCTATTTTTGTAACAAACATTCTCACGTCAGCGTACGACACCAACAATGATTTCTATGTGAGAGATTCTTTTTCTTTCAGTCAATTCATTAACAACCGTCAATTACCTAACAACTATGTTATTGTGAGCTTTGATGTTGTCTCTCTCTTCACAAACTTGCCGTTGGATGTGATTCTTGACAGTATTAGAGCCTATTGGAACACTATCTCTCAGCATTGCACAATTGATCTAGATATGATGATAAAAATAATTGCTTTTATATTTGACTCAAACTATTTCATTTTTGACAACCAATATTTCAAACAGATTTTCGGTACCCACATGGGTTCGAAGCTTTCTTCAATTTTAGTCAATTTTGTACTTGATGACTTGGTCGGGGATTTCCTGCAATATGTGCCATATCATATTCCTTTTGTCAAGAGGTACGTGGATGACCTTCTTCTTTC
>MU190156.1:0-17432 GCA_016904865.1 Pissodes strobi | reverse complement strand
ATATAATAGTTCTTGATTTTTCTATTTCTTCCGACAAAAGCCAAATTTTTTTTGTCTTTCTAAATTTCGAGTTTTTCAAATTTGTTTTTAAAGCAATTTTGTTTGGGAATTGGATAGATTTACATACGACTTTTTGATCTTTTCTATTTGTTTCTACTACCTATTTTGGTTTAACGAAAAAGATGGAGAAGTTTTTAATTTTGAAAGATACTACTAAAAAGATTCGACATTTTGGGGTCCAGGGACGTACTTTGGAGTTTCGAATTAGAGATACCCCTGAAGGAACAGAACCGTATGGTTGGGTAAAATCTGCGATTGAAGAAATTGTACTTGAAGGTACAGAAGACTTGAATCCATCTGATAAGGTGGGTTTTAGTTTATGTTCAAAAGATTTTTCGCGAGGCGAAGGGTGGATGAGATTTAAGTCTTTTGCCGACGTTTCGACGGAGGATGTACGGAATACAATCTCGTCCATATATCAATCCAACTCAGAGAGGTTGAAAACGGAAAGTTTTTGTCTAGGTGTCACGTCTGTCAAAACGCCAGCATGCCTAGGAAAAGACTGAGGGCGAAATTACAACAGCTTTACGGAGGAGTTCTCTAAACTTCGAGGTATCATTAGCATTAATAATTAAGACAACATGTGCCTCTCACGTGCTCTTGTTGTGGCGATAGCATACAGAAATAAATACCCGCACTTAAATAAAGTAGGTCTAGATACAGCTAAGCTTCAAACTATCAGGGCAAAGGAATTAGAGGAGGAGGAGGCTGCAGGGGTTGTTATACCTGAGGAAGGCTGTGGCATAACCGAACTGCAACAATTTCAAGAATATTTGTCAGATTACCGAATAGTCGTTTACCGGTGTGGGTCCTTAATCTTTGAAAGTGCCTGCGAGGGCCAAAAACTTAATCTGATATACCACGAGGGGCACTACAACGTGGTAACATCTCTAACGGCGGCATTTTGCTGCATGTATTATTGAGGAGTGTCATATTCCGTACAATCAAAAGGGTGATCACAGATGTGGAGGATCCTGTTTTGACTGTCAAAATCGCCCGGCAAGCTAGGAAGGCATTAAAATTAAGTGTCCAGAATATCTCCGAACTTCTAAAGGCCCCAGGTGTTTGGAAAATCACAAAAAGAACAAAATATGTGAATCGATTAGAAGGTGTGAGAAATGTATTAAAACTTATAAATCAGCCCGCATTCATATGTGTGGAGAGTAAAATTTGCAAAAAAAAAACATCAACCTAGTGGACATCTCTGCTATATTCAGCCAGATACAAGATCTCCACCAACTAAAGATTTTATTTTTATTTTTTATGATTTGGCAAGGCAGGAGACTGTTCAGCCTGATGAGTATCTGCTTCAGGAACCCAATCTTTACGTTTTAAAACAGTGTTGTGACAGCTGTATTGATTCTGATAAAACGATTTGTCAAAAGTGTGGTGTTCGTTTACAGATTTTATAATGTGATGAGCCGATTCAACCTTTCACTCATCATGTTCTAACTTTGCGTAAAAAATTTAAAAATGTTGTTTTTTTAGCACATAACGCTCGAAAATTCGATTCTCAGTTTGTGCTGCAGTACATTCTAACAAAGACAGATTTAAAACCTAAACTTACTATGATAGGTAGGCAATCAATTTTCATGAATATCGACGTAAAATTTTTTGATTTCTTAAATTATTTTTCCATGCCTTTGTCAGCTCTTCCAAGGGCTTTTGGTTTTTCCGAAATGAAAAAAGGTTATTTTCCGTAGCTGATGAATACAATAGAAAACCATGAATATGTAGACCCTATGCCTGCTATTGAATTTTACTCTCCAGGTAATTTTAAAAATAAATCAGTTTTGCAGAATTTTACCCAGTGGTATAACCAGCGGGTTGAGGAAAATTATGTGTGATCTCCAAAAAGAACTCGTGGAATACTGTGTTTCAGATGTAAACATTTTAACGAAGGCTTGTCTTATATTTAGGGAACAAATGCTGTCCACCACTAATGTCTGTCCAGTTTTTAGAGGGCACAACTATTGCCTCAACCTGTAACAAAGTGTCTAGAAGAAATTTTTTGAAACCCGATACTATAGGAATCATCCCAAAAACAGGGTATAGAGGGCGAGATATGCAATCAAATATTGTATTACAGTGGTTGATTTGGACAGAACGAGAACTTAAAATCGATATTATGCATGCAGCAAAAGGGCAAGAGGCGTTGTTACATGGAATGAAGGTTGATGGTTATTGCCAAGCTAGTCTTTGAATTTCAAGGCTGTTATTTTCACGGTTGCCTCTCTTGTTTTAAACATTAGCGTGACGAGGCGCTACTGGACAATCCGCCAGAAACATTAAATTATTGCTACTCAAAGCAAGATCGAAAGACTTAAGTCTTTAGGGTATAAGGTGATTGAAAATGGGAATGCGAGTTTAAAAAGAATATAACACCTGAAATTAAAGAATATACAGTCACACCTTCTTCTGGGTCAACTTCCGCTAGTAGCTCCTGATGCTTTATACGGGGGCCGAACTGAAAATACTCTCTCCTATTATAAAGCTAAAGGAGAACAAATTAAATATACGGATGTTGGCTCTCTATATCCTTGGATGTGGAAATATGGCAAGTTTCCTGTTGGCCATCCTGAAGTTTTTGTGGGAAAAGAACGTTCTTCTAAAAATCTTTCAGCTATTTCGGGTGTAATTAAATGTTCGATTTTACCTCCAACAAACCTCTTTCACTCTTTGCTTCCACAAAAGATGAATGATAAGCTTATGTTTGTCCTTTGTCGTTTGTGCGGAGAAAATTTCAATTACAGTGAATGCACCCATTCAGACGAAGAACGCACGCTTCATGGAACTTGGGTGGTAGAAAAAGTATTAAAGCGATCGAATTAGGATATAAGGTTGTCAAAGTTGATGAACTTTGGTCCTATGACTCAGTTCAATTTGGCAAAAATGTAACAGGCTTATTCACTGCAATGATGAATAAATTCATTACGATAAAACAAGAAGCTTCTGATTGACCTAGCGATTGTAAAACTGATGAGGAAAAATATCAGTATATCGAAAACTTTTTAAACAGGGAATGCATCAAACTCGAGTTTGAAAAAATATTAAAAAATCCTGGGCTTAGATGTCTCGCCAAATTGATGTTAAGCTAGCTCAACGGTCTTATCTTCCAAGCGCCTCAATTGTTAATAACTCTGCTGAATTATTTTCTATGATGACGAACCCTTCAATATATATCAACAGTATACGTCCTGTAGATGACGATGGAAATATTATCATCGTAAACTGGGAATACAAAGAGGAAGTATACGACCCATTACCGACCGTAAATGTTGTTTTAGCTTCATATGTTAAAGCCTTTGCTCGCTTGAAACTTTACAGCTATCTCGAAAAACTAGGCGATAGAGTGTTGTACTACGACACAGACTCTGTCATCTATGTGTCAAGAGACGGAGAAGATGCCAACATAAAAAACCATTATGTGATATAAAAATAAGACGATAAACTAAAAAGAGCCATTCAAAAAAATTCAAAAAATACGCCAACAAAAACAATTAATATGTACTAGCTATGTTGGTTGAAATGTAAAAACTAAACATAAATACTAACTACATGTTTTAATGAAACACCAGTCCCTTGATGGAAGGGTGATACCATCCAATTTTAAACATGCCGAAATAAGACCACTAACGTGTGGTTTTTTTATATATTGGGTGTGAGGCCTCCTTATTAAAAAACAACGCCATGGTCTTATTTTGACGGTTTGTAGCCCGTGGAAAATGTGGCAAGAAATGGCTAGCTTATTTTCAGATATTATTTTCGGTTTGGTCCAAGGATATCAGATTACCTGAGGCACTATCTACTGCATTATATATTATTTAAGAACGTATTAAATGCGGCAAGAAATGTAGCTACTTATTATATTTTTACTTTTAGTCGTATACTTATAATTATATATATTATTTTCAGATTATATTTCAATTTCCTAAAAAATATTATTTGATTGGCCCCGCCTGTATACATTCCGTCGAGGTCTCCCAACATCACATATCGTAGTATGTGATGACGTCATTGCTTCCGTTGAGCCCAACGTTTCGTAAAAAGATAAGATCAGATAAGATTTTATGCGGCTCGTAATTTTCCAAGTTACTTGGCATCGTTAAAACGACTTGAAGAATAAAGCGAATGGCAATATTTTGTTGACGTTATGGCAAATGTACCTAATTATTTAAATAAATTTCTGTTTGCTGATATGTATTTTCAGATATTATTTTCAGTATGGCCCATGGAAATCAGAAACCTGTGGCCTATTTACGTCATATATATATTATTTTTCAAAATTGAAAACGTATTACATATGATAAGAAATGGCCGAGATATTTTCAGATAATATTATTACTTGCAGTATGGTTCGCTTGGTTTATTTATCATATATTATTTTCAGCTTGATCCTAGCTAATCAGAACACCTGAGGCAGTATCTACGCCTTATAAGTAAGTATATTATTTTTCAAAATTTTATAGCGCTGTAAATGTGCCAAGAAAAGGACGGTTTATTTGTCAGATATTATTATTTGCAGCATGGTACAAGGAAATAGAAAAATAAGTCGCTAACAACGAACTTCCGGGGCGATTTGGAAAAGGGTTAAAATATAATTACTGCTAATGTATTCGAAAGCCCAGAATTTGTACTATTGTTATGTACAGTTAAACATTTTTAATTTTAGGAATGAAGATATTGGCTTTCTTTGAATGAAAGGTATCCGAAAAAATTTAAGTTTTGTATTTTAAATAAAAACTTACCATTTTTCTATTGCGATTACTTCTACCAGCTGATGCCCTTCAATGAAAAGTGTTAAGAGACTTCCCATGCCCGGCCATTCCTAAAGAAAATAAAATTTAGTTAATTTAGTTTTAAAAATACCCTATTTGTTTTTATACGAAAATAAATTAATTTAATTTCATTCGTTTAAATGTAGTAAAATTTTAACGCTTCAATAAAGACGGATGTCACTAATTTTCTTATAGTATATCTTTCCTTATTTAAAACCCCTATCTGCTTTCACTAATCACTTTTCAGTTGTTTCTTTCAGCTTAACTAAAATTATATTATTGTGTACTAGCTAGCGACTTCTAAAACAATGAACTAAAGTGCATTATATCAATGCATTATTTCTAGCATACTTTGTTAAAGAACGGAAATTTCTGCGGTTTTATCGATAGCAGTATTCATATATTTAAATTTTAATATTAATGAAATATTTCAAGCATAGTTTGATAAAGAATGGAAATTTCTGCGGTTTTAGCGATAACAGTATTCATATATTTAAATTTTACGAGGGCCTGAATGTATACAGGGTATATTTTCAAATGGCGTTTTATTTGGTTTGAAATTAATGTATTTTCTACACATTTTTGGAGCGTTATCTATATGATGTAAATATTGGTGTATGTTAGTATAAACTTTGGTAGGTATCCATATGTTTCTAAAATTACATTTGAACCTACGGCCATTATGTCAGAGGGAGCCCTATTAACACCAGTCTACAAACTTTAATTTTTTCGCTACGGTTCTTCGATCTTTATTAATTTGGGGTATTTTTCTATGAATGTCGCTGTGACGTCAGAATGGGCTTCATATATTTAGGTATAACTCTGAAAATATTGCAGATGTTCAACGAAGATAATGGGGATTCCAGTTAACGTCTACACAACTGTATTTCAGTGACTTCAGCTAAGCAAATATCCAAGTAGCACACATATCTATTGAATAAACATAACCCCAATCTCTCTGAAGATCTTCAGAAGCTGTATAGCTTGGGGATTCATACCTACAAAATGGCAACAGGTGAAGGTTATATACTGCCGAAGGCAGGCAGGATATCGGACCAGACACCAAAGTCATTCAGACTCATCAGCCTATAGACGTTTATGCTGAAAACCTTTGAATGGTTAATCGATAGGTACATAAGAGATAGTGCTCTAAAGGCCAACCCGCTAAGCAACTCTTAATATGCATACCTAGCAGGAAAATCTACGAACTTAGCCTTAGACGATTTGAGTAGGCTGCTATCGAAATCCATGGAGGATAAAGAAATAGCACTAGCCACTTTTCTCGATATAGAAGGCGACGTCAACCAAGCGTCACCAGATTCGATCGGAAGAGCCCTTGAAGGAAGACAAGTCCCAGGAACCATCCGTCAATGGATCGAGGGGTCGTCTCCCGAATTATTACATTTGTTGCAAGATGTTACTGTCACATCTGGCGTTTTGCAACGATAGCAATGCATTCTCGATTGAGATGACCTTCTTGTTTACAATTCCAGCATGTCAATTTAGGTCGGTTATGATTTGGAGTTCGATGAATAGTATCGATTCGCCTAGATGTCGAACAGGAGTCAGAGTCATGTGGGACGTAGGCAAAATCAAGTTTTACGAATTTTTGCATCTTCCTTCTAGCAGGAGGCACATATGTATCAGCTCGAAACTTCTTAGTCTCTAATTTTAAGCATTCATCTTCTAGTTCGGATAATGAATTAACAACAGGTAATTGAGTAGTGTAGAAAGGTGATAAGTTTCTTGAAACGATCTCCAGCTAAACGTCTTCAGGCATTCCACCATATCTTCGGAATAAGGCAATCATAGCAGACAACAATACTTTCAGATTGATCTTGAGTTCGATCGAGAATTTCCCTAAATAATAGAGAACGATAATCTGGAGGTTCAAAATGTTTGCATAAAAGGTTAGATAATGCGTTCCAGTTCGTGAATCGATGCCTATTGGCTCGATACCAATTGAGCGCTTTGCCTTCGAATAGGTCTATAGCAACGTCGAACAAGTCTTTTTCAGATACTTTTTTAGCAAATACATAACTCGGTGGCTCGTTCAAGAAATTTGTGTACTGAACAACCTTTGGGATCTCCATTTAATTTTAAATTCCATTTTTCAATTCTTGTCTGTCGTCCTTGTCTATGGTAATATACGGGTGTTTTCTGTCGTCTAGTTACTACAGCGTTAGGACTAGAATTTGTTGAAACAGAAGAACTATCAGAATCGTCAGCGTCTCCAATATGGGTTGAGTCTAGCAACATACTTACATGCGGATCTTGTGAGACTGTGTGTAGACTATCTAAAGCAATTAACACTCTCATAAGTAACGTAGCTCTATCACTAGATTCTTCAACAGTTAACTTTGGAATTGGAATTCGCTTAATCCGGTTTAAAAATGTACTAACCGCGACTGATATATTTCAAATTGACTTCTGGCGTTCTCTCCAGCTATTGTAGTGATGGCGGTAGTTATGCTATTCTAAGCACCCTCAATGTAATTCTTTTTATCTGCAAACTTTAGGGTGTAAAGAGGTACAGCTAATGGTTTATTTTTCTTTTCCATTTGCAATATAGGACGTAGTGTGGAACGTAACTCCTCAACAGTTTTAGAGTCATCAACAACAATACCGCTGATGTTTAGTTCATATAAAAGCATCTTCCTTTTAAGGTAGTTAATTTGCATATTAAAATCCATTTTGGCAATATAACAAGGTTACGAGTCTCAAAATATAGTTCAGGGAATATATCAAAATCAGTAAATAACAGTAACAAACAATAACAAAATCAGTAAATATGAGCAATAATGAATGCTAAAATCAGTTAATATCAGAGATAATTAAATATTAGCAATAATCAAGCACCAAAAATAATCAAATATCACACGTCAGCAATAATCAATATCAAAACTAATAATTAAAACGATAATAAAGATATCAACAATGTGCCACACGTTTTTCCTATTAAAATAAAGTGAAGATTTTATTTAAAAACAAACCTAGCACCGGAGAGTCGTGTTACAAAGCCCGGCCCCGGTAGTGGAAAAGCTCCGCTGGTGTTATACGGGGTTGCTAGGCACGCTTATCAAACAAAGAAACTCAATCTTAACTTAACAAGAAAACACAATCTAAAATTTAAGGAACAATCTATTTCCTACTAAGTTTTTTTTAAACACAGCAACAATACTACAGTAAAATTTGCAATTTAAAGACAAAGGAATGTCAAATCACTATTAAAGTAATTGATAAATAGAGTAAGATATGGAAATTGCACGGAGATCAATTCTGTTGTTAACACTCGGTACTGTATGCCTTATACCTAAACGTTCTAAACACTACAATCCGAAGTGATCACTTTGATTAACCTAAGCTTATTACATATATGTATGCGTGCGCTAGTAGCTGCACCAATTATAAATGTAGCAATAATAGTAGGTAGTGATAAATGACCACAATAATTAAATCAATTGACCCGATAAATAAATAAAAAAGAATAAAATTATTGAAAACTATCAAAGCTCGACTGTCAATGCTTGATTTATATTAAAAAAAAGGAAAATTAGGAGCGATTATATCAATCGGCCAGAAAAATAAATGAATAATGAAACGTGGCTCTTTTAAGGCACCATCTATAGTACAAAATTGATTATAATTGATCACATAAAAAGAGATAATAATAGAGATAAATGCTTCTGTACGATACCCCGTTAGATCCGATTCGTCACACTCAGTAGTGGAGGTAAGAAGTACCTCTGGTGAATGCGTCGGGCACCTGTAGGTACTGCTATGGCACTGGCCCCGAGGGTAGAACTAGCAGAGGACTCGGTGATAAAATTGGCTGTGGTGTAGCCCGGAGATAGGTTTGGCCTGGAAATAGGGTTGGCTCGGAGATAGGACTGGCCCGGAGATAGGGCCCTCGCTTTTGACGGAGGTTGGCTAGAGAGTCGACGGGCTCGGTCTTCTACGACGAACTCGGAAAGCCTCTAGTGCAGTAGCTAAATCCCGATAAATCGGTCGTGTCAACACACAAACAGAAACCAACACAATATCCCCAACGTAGGCTACTAAATGTACTAAATGTTTAGTCACTATGACTGCACTAAAGCAAGCCTTCTTTTCACCTCGAATGGTATTTCTAGAAGAAGTCTCTATTTATTTCAGTCAATTTGCCTTTCCACTGCCTCGAGATTAGAAAAAAAAGATACGTCGAATCAAGAAGAAAAAATTGTAGGGCCGAGAAATGCTTCACAACTCGATACGAGGAATAATTCTATAATAAACGACTTAGTTCTCGTTTATTATGGTTGTAAAACGACGGCGGGAGCCACAATTAATGAGCTAAAATTAAATGGATCAAGAAATAGTAGAGAATATTCCCAAACGAAATGATACGTTTTTAAAAATCTGAATCGACAGCAGCAATTATGGAAAATAGCACATTCCTACTATCCAGTGCCGCGAACAGCACCAACCGAATATTGCGAACATTGCAGCAGGCCCCGTGGAAAGATAAATATAAATACCTGAAACCATCCAGAGGTCCTAAAAAGTTTTATCAGAAATTCTCAAAAGTTATGAAATATTTAAACCGAAAATAAAATATGAATTTGACGGATTTAATGAAGCTTAAAAGCAGGTTTTATTAACACAATTCTTAAAAATATAGAATGGTTTGCTGGCCGTTGTACGCTAATGTAATATAAATTAAGCAAAATATACTAATAACATAATATCCTATTTTAGTGACTTGATCAAACCTAAGCGATCTGTGGTTCGCTTATCAACTAAAATAAATATAGTCACAAAGTGCCTGAGGGCTACATAAGAGAAAGGGATGATCAAAATAGTTACTCAAGGCCACTACAGTGTTATAAAAGCTAATACAAATATATCGTTAACCTATATTTAAAATAAAATTAATTTACATAAATAAATGCGGCAACCTTAAGCGTATCGACAGCAAATCGAATCAATAAATTTAAAATTAATTAACCGAAGAGTATTGACCTCTTTTCAATAATTCTTACCGCAAAATACAGCATTTTTTTTTGCTAAATGCAGCATATAAAATGGAATTTAAAAATATTTTACACTGACCAAATCGGAATGTTACAAATGATCAAATATCAAAAATAATCAAACATGAGCAATACTCAAATATCAGAAATAATAAAATGCAGACAATAATTAAATATCGGTAAAAAACAAATATCAAAAATAATCAAATATTCATCAATATTAAATAAGAGAATGAAGCAAATGATAGCATCAGACACTTGGAAAACTGATCAAGTCAAAAAAAAACATGGTTATTGGATTAAAATAATTTGTTTCTTTTTAAAACTTGGCCTCTTTTTCAAAAACGTTGCCCCACGTTTGGGCGCCAAAATTTGCCACACTCTGTTTAATAGCAGAGAGTAAGGTTATACTTGATATAAAATAATACTGAAATAATATGACCAATAAATCAAAATCAAACAGAAATTAGTTATATGAGAAGAGGCAGTTGAGGAGGGTGTGCAAATCCTGCTGCTCAGTGAGAGATGGGGTTCGGTTAAGGGCGCCAGCAGCTCTCTACCAGTTAAACTGCTAACTGCCGTTGGTGTCCTAAGTACCACTACTCAATAGCTAAATAAATTTACGAGTAAGTTTGCAACTAAGTAATGAGGTATTAGACAACCAAAAAAAAACTAAAATGTTAAAACAATGTCTACGTTTATTGATAATGTTGTTAATAATTATAAAAGGATCAGGTGCCCTGCTATTGAAGTTCTGTGTAAGTTGGAATGTTAAATATACGGTGAGCGCTAACATACAAACTGAACTAATTTAGTCTATGATCATAAGGTAGTTATATTGCAATAAATCTATACAATTTAAATAGTATAAAGGAAAAAGAAATAGAACACTTCATTAATAACCGCGCCGAGATCAGTTTTCCAACCTAATACTGAATTATATTAAAGTTATCCAGTATCCAATTTTTAATTAAGTATTTCAATCAAAATGACGAATCACTGAAGTTAATTAAGGAATTAATTTAGTGAAATCAAATAACAAATTAATAAATGAAGTTAATTGGTGTACAATAAACTGAATGAAGGTAATTAACAAAGTAATTAGTGACGTAAATCAGCAACTATTAGCCGAATGAGAGATTAGTTCAATGATATTAATCAACAAATTAATCAACGAAGTAAATCTCCAACCATTAATCAAATAAAATAAAATAATTAAATGGAATTAATTAACAAATTAATTAGTGCAGTAAGTCACTAATCAAATAGTATAAAATTAATTCAATAAAATTAATTAACAAATTAATTGGTTAAGTAAGTCACCAACCATTAATCAAACAATGTCAGCTTTCCTTAATGACAATTCAAAATGAAGGAAATGATAGGTAAGCCAAACTAAAATTCAAAAAGATTAGGTAGGTTTAGATAGATCCCTCCTTGTACTTAGAGTATTGTGCCCAACCGTGTCTTCTTGATCAGACTCCAAAGTCTCGACAGTGGCTCCATGGTGGAGCTTAACGCTTCTGGATTGGTTGTTCCCGCAGTTTCGAAGCGCAACCTCGAAAGACCTTCACAGTGGCACAGAATGTGTTTTGCCGACTCCTCCCCTTCCATCAAAACCTACACAGGGTTTAATCCGCCAGGCCTATCAGACTCATATGTCTCTTTAGTCGGCAGTGTTCTGTTAGTCGGCCAGCTATGATTCTTTTATAACATAACATGTCTGCTGATAATTTTGCCCAAGGCTTGCTGATGAAATCTTTGGCATATCTATGTCCCTGTAGATTAAACCACCACCTCTGGGACGTTTCTTCTATCCCTTTTAATGAGTGTCTTGGCTATGGGCCTTGCGACTCCGCAAAATGGGTCTTGTCATGTTTGTGGCTTGGGCGAGCATTCTCGGGCTGCTTTTTTCCGTTTCCTATTCGGCTAGCGCGACCGAGTGCGCTAATCGTGTAGGAAACGGAGGTCTCCGTTCCCTAAGGGGTTAACGCACCTAATCGCGCCATGTCTTCGCGATGCAATCAATTTGCGGAAAGAGCCCTCGTGGTCGAGAGGTCTAGATGGTTAGGTCTCAATTCGGTGGCTATCGGCGGCCCGGGTTCAACCCCCGTTGTTTTTTTATTTTTTTAGGTTAAGTTTCTAAACAGTTTTTTTGCTTGATTTTGGTATGTCTTGGGTTAGTTTGTGTTAGCACCTGGTTAGTTTCCTTTTCTTGAGCCCCCGTAGCGAGCGAAGCGAGCGGAGGTCCATGCGAAAAGTGAAATATTATATAACAGCGTATTCCAGGTGCCCAAATCAGTGCGTTAACCCCTTAGGAAATGGAGACCTAGGTTTCCTTCACGATTACCGCACTTCGTTGCGCTAGCCGAATAGGAAACGGAAAAATGCTCTCGGGCTAATTCGTCTGGCATCTCGTTGCCTTCATGGCCTTCGTGTCCTGGCACCCACGTTAAGGTCACTTTTCTATTAAGCCTTCCCATTTCGTTCAAAAGATTTATACAGTCCAATACTAACTTTGATGTTACTATATTGGAAGATACTGCTTTGATTGCTGCTTGGCTATCGGAGTAGATAACGACTGTCTTGTTGCTAACCTTCCTCCTAATAATTTTCTCTATACAGAGGATGATAGCTGTAATTTCCGCCTGAATACTGTGACGAGTGTGCCCATAGGTATCGAGATTTTGGTCTCTGTCCTTGGTTCGTAGATTCCGGCTCCTATTCCTTGGTCGGTTTTTGAGCCATCTGTATACCAGACTATGTCTACACTTATGGGTAGGCAGCTTTTTATCCATAGGTCTCTTGGTGGTATTTGTGTTGAAAATGTCTTTTCAAAGCTATACTGCGGATTGAAGCAGTCCGAGGGCATGCCTAGGATTTTATCCTCCTTAATTTCGCAGTATGGTTTATTGCTTTCCGTGCCCTGTCCTCTTATTAGTGGTATTTGGCGTTGCGTTAGTCTGTAACAGACCGATTTGGCTTCGCCTTTTATGAGAACATGGAGTGGGGGTAGATTTAATAATACCTCCATCGCTGCTGTTGGCGTTGTGCTCATGGCTCCGGTAACAAGCTCGTCTCTGTACCCCATTTAGCCTTCTCATCGCCTCTATTTGTCTGGTTTTCGTCCACCAGGCGATTGCTCCATATGTTATCATGGGTCTAACCACCCTTGTGTGTAACCATAGAGTAATTTTCGGGTTCAATACCCAGTTTTTCCCACACATTCTTCTACATATACCTAGAGTCATTGTGGCTTTTAGCGCCACTTTTTGGATGAGCCTGTTGCATGTAAGTTTTTGGTCAATGATGACTCCCACGTATTTGTCCTCTTTGGAGAAGGGTATAGCTTGTCCAGCTAGCCTCATTTGCTTTGGCCCTGTTAAATATCTCCTTTTGGTGAATGCCACCACTATTGTTTTATGTGGATTAACTGACATTTGTTCTTCTCTGCACCAGGAGTCTACGATGTTAAGGGCTCTTTGGCTTCTTTCCGATATGGTGCCCGTGAACTATCCTCGCACCACAATCGTCAAGTCAACTGCTTAGCCCAGGCAGTAAAAACCTTCCGCCCGAAGTTTTTGGATTAGACCATCCACTAGAATGACCCACACTAGTGGGGATAATACTCCTCCTTGTGGACATCCTCTCGCGACTCCTAATTTAAGTGGTGCCTTGCCATAGGTGGATACGATGGTCCTATTTTTAAGGCTGGCCTCGATCCATTCACTTATCTTCCTTCAAGGGCTCTTCCGATCGAATCTGGTGACGCGTGGTTGAAGGCCCCTTCCTTATCGAGAAAAGTGGCTAGTGCTATTTCTTTATCCTCTATGGATTTCGATAGTAGCCTACTCAAATCGTCTAGGGCTAAGTCCGTAGATTTCCCTGCTTGGTATGCATATTGGCAGTTGCTTAGCGGGGTGGCCTTTAGAGCACAATCTCTTACGTACCTATCGATTAACCTTTCAAGGCTTTTCAGCATAAACGTCAATAGGCTGATGGGTCTGAATGACTTTGAGGTCTGGTCCGGTATCCTGCCTACTTTCGACAGGTATGTACATAACCTTCACCTGTTGCCATTTTGTAGGTATGAATCCCCTAGCTATACAGCCCCTGAAGATCTTACAGAGAGATGGGACCAAACTATCCTGTCGTCTCTGTAGAAGTACGGGTATATATCATCTAACCCCGGCCATTTGTACCGTTGAAATTGGCTGACTGCTCATCTGACCTTAGACGGCGTTATGGTGTCCGCAGCTAGCCTCTAATCTTGCTTCGTTGGCGTTCTTTTAGGAGGCTCTTTAAGCACTGTGGTTTCCGTCATCTGAATTGACGCTGGAAAGTGGGCTTTAATGAGAAGTCTCAGACTTTCCTCGCATGTTTTTGTGTATTCGTTGTCTTCTCCTTTCAGGAGTTTGACTCGGTTTGTAGAGTTTCCTATTGCTAGCACCTTGTGTATCTTTGCACATGTGGGGGTCTCGTTCACCCTTTCGCAAAATATGCTCCATGAAACTCTTTTTCCCTTGCGGATTTCTTTGTTGTATTCCGTAAGGACTATCCTATATAGGTCCCATTCATTTGCCTTCTTGGCCTTTGTGAACAGCCTTCTTAAAGTCTCTCGAAGCTTATTAAGCCTATCGTTCCACAGACCCCCTTGTTTCCAAGTCTTTTCTGGTCAGTTTTCATGGTATGCTGTAGCAACTGCTTCCGTCCCCTTTTCGATTGCCGTCTCCAAACCTCTCATGTCTTTTGTATCTACTGTGATTCCTTGGAGGGCCTGCGCTGAGGATTGTAAGTATCCTTCCCAGTTTGTGTCTCTTGGATTTCTGAACAATATTTCTTTAAGCACGGGAGTCTTTATGTCAAACCTATATGCCTATGATCTGAGCACGATGGTTCTTGTGACACGTGCCACTTGACAATTTTTTCACTTATCCTATTTGTACAGATGGTCACGTCCAGGACCTCTCGTCGGATTGCGGTGATGAAAGTGGGTTCAGAGCCCCTATTCTAATCCTGCTGAAAAAATAAATTGGTGTAGTAGCTCACGTCTAGCGTTTGTGTCCGTGCTGCCCCATACAACGCGGTGTGCGTTCGCGTCGCACCCGGCTACTAGTTGTAGTTTCCTTTCCACGCAGTAGAACATAACATCCTTAAGGACCTGCCGTGGACACGGTCTCTCCTCCCCAAGGAAGTAGGTGGAACATACTATATAGCTTTTGAGCCCCTCTTCCATGGTGGTTGTTAAGATAGCTGTAACAAAATTCCCGGAGCATAGCCCCGGAATTAGTGTACGATTAACTCTATTACTGTAAATTATGCAGGCCCGTGGTCTTTTAGCCGACCTGTCGTACAATAATTTACCTTGTTTTGTTGTTAGGCCAGTAAAAAATAAGTTAAAAAAAAACAAAATAATGTAGGCAAAACCTCAGCAAACAGCCTATATTAAATTTAATATTAGTAGAGAGCGATATGTTCAATTGAGTACGTATTAATAAAAAACTATAGCAAAAATCGAAATGCTTATAAGGGAGGCAAAATATCCAGGCATAAGGTAAAGTAGTAACAAATATGCAAATTATTAGACGGTTTCAAAAATAAGAGAAATATATACACTCTAACCTTTAAGTTGCAAGAATCATTCAGGCACCCCCGATACCGGTTTCTACCCTGTTAGGCGTCATCAGTCGGGTTTAGCCTGAATGACTCCTGCAAAATGGGCAACTTAAATCAGTGAACCCGTCGTCCAGCGGCTTTTCTGCAACACTGGCGCCATCTGCAGATTGCAGTTTGAACGCCAGATAGCAAGGCTGCCTAGGACATAGCGGCGTTCGCCAAAAAGTCAAGTAAAGTGGTAGAAATCGTGAGAAGAACTCCAAGTGTAACAACAGTTGTTCAGGTTCACCGATTCCACCGCCACACCGTTCACTGATTTAAGTTGCCCATTTTGCAGGAGTCATTCGGGCTAAACCCGACTGATGACGCCTAACAGGGTAGAAACCGGTCTCGGGGGTGCCTGAATGATTCTTGCATGATGTGGCGGTGGAATCGGTGAACTTAAACAACTGTTGTTACACTTGGAGTTCTTCTTACGATTTCTACCACTTTACTTGACTTTTTGGCGAACGCCGCTATGTCCTAGGCAGACTTGCTATCTGGCGTTCAGACTTCAATCTGCAGATGGCGCCAGTGTTGCAGAAAAGCCGCTGGACGACGGGTTGACTGATTTAAGTTGACCATTTGGCAGGAGTCATTCAGGCTAAACCCGACTGATGACGCCTAACAGGGTAGAAACCGGTCTCGGGGGTGTCTGAATGATTCTTGCAAGATGTGGCGGTGGAATCGGTGAACCTGAACAACTGTTAAATGAGCTAATGTTACATATTGATACAAGTTGCACAATGATATAAAAACTTAAAGCTAAATAAACTCAGCAAGTCGTGATCACGAATCGTTAGCCGCAATATCAGATATTTACCTGAGTCAGTATAACATATACCAACTACACAGGCTTTATGTGCAAAAAAAACTAATTGCTATATAGAAATCATAACTTATGGAAGCTAGCTTAAAAGCAAAGTTCTGCAAATATAAAAGCTCTTGGAAGCGAATGTATCTTTCAAATACAAGAGCAATTAAATCTATAAACCGTAGTTACAATTACGAATAAAGTTATTAAAAAAAAAAAGATTGCAGTTATTAATTTATCAAAAATTAAAATTCATTATTACATTAGAATGCTCACATACCATGGAATGTAAATAAAAATAAGTTAGGCTTATCTGTGTCCTTTGGCTCTCAAACCAGCACGGATGCTATCACATACTCAGGTCTCAACAACTATCCAAGGTAGACTATGGTTTATGTATAATTGGAGCTTCAGCAACAGTATTCACTGCTACTCCTCACAAGTGGTTAGTTTTGTAATGTACGGTGCAAGTATGATGAGCACCACAAGCAAACTAGCAAACAGCTAGTAAGGACAGAAGAGGTAAAATTAAAACCCTAAAAATATAAATCGTCTAAAACACTAGACACAATTCATAGGCTGTACCTAACATAATTTAATGGTATTTAGCCATTATAGATTATTTTAAGAGAAAAATATAAGTTTTTTTTTCTTTGTGAATATTAAATTTATGAATACATTAATACTGAGAGGTAGCTACCCCTCTAAACTTATTAATCCAATCTTTAATTCCCGTGAACACAAGCTAACAAAGTCTGTGGAACCCATACCAAAAAAACAAAATACCGAAAAGTATGTATCAGTACCCTACATAAGAAGACTATCTAAAAATTTACAAACAATTTTTAAACCACATAATACACATATATGTCACAGAGGTTACAATCGTGTACAAAAATGTTTCAGCTCTCTTAAAAGCCAAACCAAGAAAAATAAAAAAACTCATTCAATTTATGAAATTCCATGTAATGATTGCACCAAGGTATATATAGGACAAACCTCTCAGTATCTTCAAAGTCGGCTAAACGGACATAAATATGACAAAAAAAAATACAACTGCCCTAACTAAACATGTCAATCAAACATCACACAGTTTTAATTTTCAAGAAACCA
>MU190154.1:33864-45455 GCA_016904865.1 Pissodes strobi | reverse complement strand
TTATGTACATTCTGCATGCGTACATGTATATACATTATGTTATTTACCTTGATAGGCTAAATGCACGTGTTAGCCTAGTTGCAGGAGTGAAGTGTAATAGAGTCATTGGAGGCAAGGCGTCACGATGCTATAAAACGTATGAGAGAACAGAGGAACGCAGGCGTCCGTTCCGGCTATGTGTGTTAGCTGGATTTAAGCAGGTTTTTACTAAGCTAGGGGGTCTCTGTTCCATATAGAACAGTGAGGTTTTACCATGGATCGGTCCGTGCTTCGTCCGACGCTTCGAGTCATATCGAGCGCTTGCCAAATTTGACGTCACCTCTGAGCCAGTGATTTCGCGAGTGAAGAACCTACACGCCAGGCGGTCAATATGTTCTCGCACATACTCGATCCCCGGCAAGTCGTGCAGGTCACTCACCCGCGTATACCAGTTGGCTGAAAAGGCTGCTCTGAGGTGTTTGTTTTGTATCACTTGGATCTTCTTGAGGTGAGTCTCAGCGATCGCGCTCCATACTGGTGCACCATATAGTAGGATCGGTCGAGTCACGGCTCGATAAATGGCAAGCTTGTTTGCAGGGCTTAAAAATGAATTATGTTTTATAAGCTTACATAAACTATTGGTTAGCACAAAATTTTTGCTTTTGATATGGTTTATGTGTTTGTGAAATCTTAGTCCGGTATCTAGGACTATCCCTAGATAGGGCTTTGGCTACGATATTTGTGCCATTAAGATTTAAAGGAGTAGTTTCGTTATTTGTTCGTTTGCGCGTGAAGATAGCGAGCTCGGTCTTATTTGAGTTCAGGCGAATTTTCCACTTTTCGTAGTAAGTAAGTACTTGCTCCATGTGCCTGCTCAGGTTATCAACGGCCGCCTGCGCGTGAGAGGCTGTAGGATAGAGGGCGGTATCGTCGGCATATAGGGCTATCGACGTGTCAGGAATTCTTGAAAGGTCAGCTATGTAGTAGCTGAATAGCAGCGGGGATAGCACTATTCCTTGAGGTACACCGGCAGCTAAAGGTCTCGTGGTCGAGATTGAGCTACCGACTTTAACCGAGAATTTGCGTTCGGCAAGGTATGACCCGGAGAGTGCTGCAAGATGCATTGGAAAACAATGCTCTATGAAGAGCTTGTGCAGCAGGCCGTCGTGCCACACCCTGTCGAACGCTCTCTCAATGTCGAGGAGAAGCAGGGCCGTGCAATGCCTTTTATTGAAGCCGTCCAGAATGTCTGACACGATCTTCGCGGCAAGCATATTAGTACTATGCTTGCACGAAAACCGAATTGCTCCTTTTGGAGAATGTCAAGCTTCTCGGCCGCCCCGCTAAACCTCGGCAGTAAGAGCTTCTCCGTAACTTTGCTCAGGGTGCTCAAGAGCGATATTGGTCGGTAGGAACTGGTCTGGTGCGGGTCTTTGCCGCTTTTATGGAACAGCACTATCCTCGCTTCCTTTCAGGGAGTTGGGAAGTGCTGCAGGCGAATTATAGCATTCATGATGTGCATTAACTGTATAACGGTTTTTGAGGGAAGGTTTTTGAGGAGGAGGTAGGGAATTGTATCAATTCCCGGAGCCTTGTTCTTTGGCAGGCGACTCAGGACTTTGCGAATATCGTCAGGCGTTATTCGCAGTTGATTGAATACTGAGAGTGGTATAGGGTATGCACGACCACCGAACAGATTGGACCGCTCCGCGATATGCGCATGCAATGGCACAGTGTCCGGTGCACTGCTGTGTACTCCCTCAAGGAAGTCCGCGAATGCTTCGGCCTTTCCTTGATCGGCAACATCTCCAATTTAATTTTAAAGAGTAAAGTATCCAGAAGGCCTTAAGTTAGGATTCTCAAACTGACTGCGTCAATAATATCTAGTTCTGAACTACCTTAAAAAAAAAAACCAGAACCATTTGACAGGGGCTTATTAGTACATTTAGTGACATCAACTTATACAAGGATGAGTTAAATCTAGACCAACAATTGGAAGCCTCAGGAAATGCACTTTAGATACATTTATAATGGGATATATTAGACTAACATCAGCTATAAACACTTGGTTTGATCTGGTGACAAATAAAATATGAGAACCATATCAACAGCAATTTTTTAATATGTTTAGAGAGACAATTTTATTAACATCATCATCAATTAGCTATATTTAGAGCCAGTTTGTTTGCACCCGCTTAATATCATCGGTCCATCCTCTACGAGGTCGTCCTTAGCACCGAAATGCCTCATGCCTAGGTCGCCATTCCAAGAGTCCTTTTTCTACTTTGATTCCGTCTTTTTACCATAGGAAAAGCGCAATCCTATTTTATGTTTGCAAATTTTCCTATTACATCAGTCACACCTGTTCCCTATGTTATGACGTGTTGCGCAATGGTATCTAGGGGGAACTTTCAAAATAGATCTCTCCATACCTCTACGAGCGACGTATAATTTTTAGCGAGTCTTCTTCGACAGCACCAGTATCTCCGATCCACATGTTAGAACAGACAGAACACGTTGGTTTTCTATTCTTCACTTCAGGACAAGAGGTTTCTACTTGCTTTTCAATCAAAGTCTGTAAGTGATCATTATATATTCTATAATTTGCTGTTCTCTTGGTTCTTTGGGCTGGTAGAAATCTAACTTAGGAGTTAATTTTTGCTGATAATCTTCATAGCTTATATATTATATATGGGAGAGCAAGCCAATATATCTATAGTTGCTAAACTTATCGAAAATTTCCTTTTTTATGCACAATTACAATTATTGTAGGGTTGTCTCATTTAGACGGAGACAAGCCTTGGAACAGACATGCTTTAAACAATCTACATATTTTCTCCAAGATTTCGTGTCCGTCTGCTTTTATTCCTTCGAGATCAATTTGATCCTCTCCGGATGACTTATTTTTTTTCGATTCAAATGCAGTCTTTTTCACTTCACTGTAAGTTGTTATTTCAGGAATATCTTCGAATGATTTATTTGTAACCTTTGGGATCTTCATCACCATCTGCTCTCATAGAGTTCTCTGTGAAAGTGGTCGACAATTTTAGGGATTTGATCTTTGTTGAGAGTTGTTTGTCCAACTTTGTTTTCGAGTATGCACATGTTCTGCTTCCTACGGCTAACTCGTCCTACACAAGACCTTACAACTCTTATTTTCTTCTATGGTTTTACCTGCTTTATCAATGCTCTTATTGCAGAATTGCCAAAAGCCTGGTTCCTCGCCTCGTAACCCTGAGCTTCAAGGGCAATTTCGTCATCGTCACTCCTCAGCCCCAGTTTCGCATTAGAGAAGCAACGAACCCATTCAATTTAAGAAGTTCCTTAACGACTCTGAATTACCTAAGTGAATTACCAAATCTTCCATTGGAAGGAGTTTCATGAAGAAGAATTTTTGCTAAATTTAAGGAGCCACAATTTTAAGAGAATACACATCAGAAAAAACTGTTCGATTAAATTGTGATGAAGCAACAACAGTTTTCAACTTATTTAGTTTGACTTGGTGTCGAAAGTTGAAAATTTAGTAATGATACTAAAACATTCAGAATATAAATTAGTTTTATGCATCAATTCCTATTATTTGCATGCTAAGGCTTAGTCAAAGACATTTATCCTAGTTTAAGTATTACATTAATTGTGGTAAATTTAGTCTCGAATTTGGCTGAATTTAGATAAAACTTAACTAGCAGCCTTGTGCTTTATAAAGTTGAACATAAACAAAATATTAAAATTAAAATAATATTTTTCGGTGGCTGTCATCTTGAAAATGGTGATGGGATTCTCGAAGTTGGTGCTTAATTTTTTCAACCCCCCATGAAAAGCTTTGGCGGTTGTAAGTTGTGATACCGCACATAAAATGAGATAAAGTCGGTGCATCCACATTATTTTGGTTTGCGTAAGAAATACGGATAATCGACTTTGGTAAATAATAATTATTCAGTCGCGAATTGAAAAATTGTTGCTTGAGTGTCATGTTGACCTTCCTTCTTTGAATTAAATATTATTAGAAATTTTGCTAATTAATTTAAACACTTTGAAAGTAGACCAGGAACGTGTAAACTTACTTTATCTTTGAGAGAATCGTTCAGATATACTCCACCAGACTGAGGGTCAATCCTAAATGGTAGCGGCTCGGGTGGCTTATCCGACCCAAAAAACTGGATAGGTTCTAACGCATATGTAAGATTGTCGTTTTCGTGATCCTCGCCATGGACCTGGGAGATTTTGCTTCCAATTGGCTCCTTATCAGGAATTTGCCAGTTGCGCTCCATCCACATGTAGGGAGGCGTATTATCAGAAAGTTGACCCAGTCCTGCAACAAAATCATTAATGTTATACAGAGTCATAACTAGAATTAGACTATAGATGGAAAAAATTATAAATATCACACTTAGGCTACAGCGAGAAGCATTGTAGATACGTTTACACAAATATTGACAAAAAATATATAGCTAATCGTGCTAAAATTACAGGCAGTAATTTTAAACTAATAAAAAAGCGGATAATGAGAAAATTCCTCATTCGATAAATAAATTTCTAATATACCCATCCTAAGGTTAGCATCAACTGTTTTTGCTCGCTTCAAGTTGATAACTATACTTAAACTAAATTAAATTATGTTTTGGATTTAGCTATTTAAATAATTGCAATTGCAATAATTTTATATATTTCAATTAACTGAGTGCGCCAAACGAACATCTCTAATTTTAGATCCAGGAATTTATCTGCATGAGTAAACCAATTGGTACTGCATTCCCCTTATTGCTAGAACTAGAGTATGATTCTTTAACCAAGAATACTCACACACTTGATTTTATTACTTTAATATAAATTTCCTAAAGTACGAAGCCTTGAGTTCTGTATACAGACTGTAAGGTCTCGGTTACCTAAGGAATAATAATAGGCCGAGGGGAGACGTCACAGCTTTGAGGAAGGCAGCTGATGAATATCCGGAACTCTTAATTCAAATTCAATTCAATTCAAAACTGTGCTTTATTGTCCAAGAAGTAGTAGATCTTATTGACAAAGCTAAAAAATACACAATAAATATAGAGTCAATAGACAGAACAAAGTCACTCATTACTAAAATTAACATACAGAAGTAAAAAAAGAAAAACACTAAAAACAAAATATTCTAAAATTTGTTAAAATCCAACAGTACAGTAGGAAGTCAAACAATAAAAGAGTAAAAGCATAGGTACCCGAGAACTTACTCTCAACAATAATCAAGGCAACAACGCTTCTTAGAAATAGAAATAGAAATATTTATTAGTGACAATACAAGTAATTTGCTTTTACACGTCAATAACACAAATAATAAAAATCCAAAACGGGATAGCTAAATAAGAAATATATACTATCAAGATTACAGTCCAATTTTTGTAAAATAGCACCTAACTTACTAAATACCAGAAACATGGCAATTTGACATAATTTAATCTAAAATAATATAATGAAAGTGACCCTCAATATTTCAGAAGAACTTTTGGCTGATCAAACAAGCTTAAAAGACGTAAGATCAAGAAACACTAAATACATACCGATCATTAGTATCAAAATACACAATCAACCTATAAGTAGAAATAGAAATAGTTTTATTTATGTTGTATACAAAAAAGCTTCGTCATAGTATTCCTGCAATGTATAGAATGGTCTAGGTAATAACAGGACTTTAATTTTCTTTCTAAACAATTTAACATCTTGAGTGCTTCTGATTTCAACCGGAATATGATTATATATCTTTCTGCTCTCATAAATTAATGACTGCTTAGCCAGAGTTGATCTCGGAATAGGCAAAGGCAAGTCACTGGATCCCCTTGTATTATAAGCGGAGCGAACAATTTGAGGACCAAGCATAACAGTTTTATGTATCAGAGAGGCCGCTTTTGCAACACAAACACTGACTGAACTAGCTGCCGACTACAAAAACCCCAAAATGCGATACCATAGGATAAGTGTGACTCAATCAGAGCATACCATACGAGCCTCCGCCACACCCAACTCTCTAGAAATGTGGTTGCATAACAACCACTCGATACTTTTTTAGTCAGCAACTCGACATGTGTAGAATATTTCAAATTATCGTCAATATGCAATCCTAAAAACTTGACATTGCTTTTGGATTCTATGGTGCTATTAAGTATATTTACATTGTCAACACTACAGTTAAAAGAAACAATCTTGGTTTTTGACATATTAAAACACAACATATTAGATTCACACCATTCTTTTACCACCATTAAATCTGACCCAATTGACTGTGCCAATCGGACATCATCTGTATTCTGCCACGTCAGAGTAGTGTCATCGGCGAATAGGGTAAATCGTCTTCCCATTTTTACTTTAGCGAGGTCGTTAATGTACAACAGAAACAGAATTGGCCCAAGCACTGACCCTTGCGGCACTCCACAATTTACTAGTCTACAGGTAGACGATCCCCCCGACCAAGCAACACTCTGAGACCTGTCATTCAACTAAGAGGAAAACCATTGATATGTTTTACCCACAAAGCCGTATTTAATTAATTTGCGCAGCAGTATTCCGTGATCCACACAATCAAAGGCCTTTGAAAAGTCACAGAATACTGCCGCTACAGAGTTACCGGAATTTAAGGCACCGTATATGTTCTCCAAGAGAGCATACATAGCATCGCCAGTACTTTTGCATGTTTGAAATCCAAACTGAGAGGGAACCAACATACTATGCTTATTCAAATGTTCTGTTACACGTCGTTTGACAATTTTTTCAATTATCTTGGAAAGTGTAGGTAATAAAGAAACTGGACGATAGTTTGAAGGGTCATTTTTTTCTCCACCCTTATATATGGGGACTATATGTGCCAACTTCAAGCAGGCAGGAAAGTTACCCTTTTCAAAACTCTCATTGATACACACAGAGAGACTCATCAAAACATTATTTGGTAGATTCGCAAAAATCTTTGCAGAGACGCCATCATGGCCTACAGCATATCTGTTTCTGCCTAAGATCTCACAAATAACCTCCCTAATTTCAAGTAGATCAGTAGGACACAGATAACAGTAGTCTTCCACATGCAGATCTTCCAGATAACAAAGAGGATCCACCGCACAAGCCATACCACGAGTCAACCCAGCGGCAACAGAGCAATAAAAGTCACTGAAAGTTTCAATATCCACCTCTGCTTCAGGAGCACTAATCGGATTCTCGTTTAATTCATTTATTATTTTCCACGATTCTCTAATTTTGCTTTGAGCATTGTTAAGTCTATCATTGTAATACATAGCTTTAGCCTGTCGAACAATCTTCCTGTATATGGACCTATATTTCGAGAAGTAGGTAAAAAATCCAATATTAATTGTATATTTTCTGATATAATGTAGAGACCGAAGATTGTTAGCAGAAACCCGCAAACCAAGCGTGAGCCATGGCTTCCTTTTTTTGCTCTTATTTTTCAAACAGGGAAAGCCCTATTAAACAAGCCAGTTAAGTTCTCGTGAAATGTAGTGAGTTTATCCTCTGTCCCAATCAAAAAATTTGCAGCATTACACAAATTTACAAATTTGCGAAAATTTGAGGCACTATAGATTCTACCATATTTGGACTTTAAAACCTTTTTTTCTTTGCCTTTTAACTTAAACTTGCATACAACCGCCTCATGGTCTGATGAAGCAGACGGTGTAACCCTACAGAGTACATTATTTCTGCCGAAATTGGAGCACACATAGTCAATCAACGACTCTGAGAACTGGGATATTCGTGTCGGGGCATCAACATGCATTACAATATTATACCAGGACAACAGATTAATCAACGATAAGGTAACCACTGACTTATCATTATAATTAATATTAAAATCGCCTGCCACTATAATAAGCGAATCGGCAGGTAGCTTAGTTAATAATTCCTCCAATCTTTCCACGAAAACACGGGCGCTACTAGAAGGTGGCCTATACATACACAACAAATACAATCTTCTAACATTACTATATGACACCGAGAACTCAAACTCGTTCTCTTGCCGCAAGTTATCATACTTCGTGACCTCCGAAAAGTTACGCTTACAGGCCGACTCCCGGTTCACAAGGATCATGGTACCTCCATGAGACGAACTTTCCCTATCATTTCTGGAAACAGCAGCATAGTTTTCAAGATTAAAATTTTCATGCAACCTCAGCCAGTGTTCCGTCACAAGTACTATGTCTGGAAAAGCAATATTTTCCAGCAAAATAAACAAATCATCAACTTTATTACGGATCGATTGTATATTTATCAGAAGTACACTCAAATGACTCTCATTTCCCATGCTACCATTTCCGCCCTGCTCGCTTATAAAAAATTACCATGACTAGACTTATCTACTAAATTATTTTCATTATTGTCATTCAGGATAATTGAAATTTGATCTTCTTCTAAGATGTTTAAATGGGGAGGTGAATTTTGTTCTATTACGTTTAAAGTATCCACATATATTAGTGATTTAAATATCACACCATTTCCAGACTTAATACTGTCCTGTATTCTGTTTGTCAGCTCTTTCAGACTATTAAATCTAGAACCCGTAGCATTACTGTACAGTACAGAAAAGACCCCTCTAGAAATTCTGTTTACCTGTCTGAAGAACTGTTCCAATCTACCATTAAATTCAAGAATACACTTATTTATTTGCCCACTTTTAACCATTGGTGTAGATAGGAATATAAAATTAGTATGGGTACTCCGTTTCAGTTTACTCCATATTTTTTTAAATTTTGGCGTCTCACCCTTTAGAAAGTCATTTACCCCTGCCATAATTATAACATAATCCTTTATAGAATAGTTCTTAACTAGTGAGTCCAAGTTAACTAAAACATCGCTATAAGTTGCGCCTGGCTTAAAAAAACTCTCAATTCTGAAGTTCTCACCCATGCAATCTTCCAGGGATTTGCGCAAAGGTCGGACACATTCATCACCCAATATCAATACCTTATTTTTTTGGTTCCCTTACAATACTATGGAGTTCCGTAGCCAAATCCATCTCAATATTAGCATTGGCCACGTCGGAAGCAAAAGTACGACAATCATCAACACGTGATTCTGAGGGCTCCAAGATTCTCCTATGTTCCAGTGCTTTATAGCTGCAGCGAAGTTCCTTTAATTCTTTAACATAGCAATCATTTTCTGTTTCTAAAGTTTCTATTGACGTTATTAGATTCCTATTAAGGAGAACCAAATCTTCAATTTTTGCTTGTAAATCGCCTTCCAGTTTTTTCCATGAAGCTTCTTGAGAAGCAATCTCAGCCTCTTTATTTTTAAGTGTTTCCAGTTCGCTATTTAATAAGGCGTTACGCTCATTTAGATGTTTTAACTGATTAGTAAATTTTTCTTCAGCTTCCGACACCGCATTCTCAAATGCCTGACTACCGGGCTTCTGGCGCTTTATATATCTATCTCTATCCTGTAGGTCCTTTTCCAACTTTTCGATTTTTTTCATCATATACTTTATTCATTTCTTCTTTCTCGATAAAAAGGGTCTGACAGCTCGAAGAACAGAATATTTTGTATCCACCCAACTTGATCACATCCGTCAGTCGATCCATACAGCTTGGATGAAAAATAGCGCAGCAGCCAATGCAGCAGTAGTTTAAAAAGTCTTTGTTTCGGCAGCATTTAAATTGACGACACATTTTAGGTGTTAATTACGGTACCCAATACATGCGAAAACTCTCTCGGCGAGCACGGTAAATAAACATCAGCAAACTGTACAAAAAATTTACACTGATAAGAGTTTAGATATTAAAATGGGTTTGTGTTCGTCTAATAATATCTATCGTTTTTGGTATACAACACAAAAAAACACAGGATAATATCACATTTTCTTGTTCTGAGACAAAGTTACAGTTTTTAGATTTAGAATGACACCATAACAAAAGCAGTCCTAAAACTTATTTAAAATGATAACAAACGCGGAGCTAACTCTTTCGCTCGTTTTAATTCAGCATTCGGTATGCTTTTTTGAGAGCGGACAACCAACTACTCACTTTCAGATCAATGTGTAGGGATGCGTGGTTGGGGTGGATCGCAGCCCACGTCCGGTTAGTGGGATCGTCTGGTAATCGGACCACTCCGAAACGGACAGTGGTACTGGAGTTGGTGTGTTTGGGGAAACCATAGGGACGCGACTTGCTTTCGCCTAAGAAAACCTGCTAAGAGCCTTCAGAGGAAAGGATATCTACATCTAATTGGACAGCACAGCTACTTTGGCGGGTCTTAAATCTGATGGGGCTAACTCTGTGCTGATGCCTGCGTGTACGAATATCTGGGGGGCCTTACCTGGGCATAATAGGGTCAGTCTTGTTTCAGTTTCCAGAGATTCGAATGTCCTGGGGAACGAGGAGGTCAATCGTTTGGTCGAAAGAGTCGGGAATCCGTCCAATGAATCCTAAGCCTGTGATGGGTCTGTCTTATAGTATGGTCATCGCCACCCTAAGAAACGCAATGAGTGTGCGGGCCAAGGGTCTGTGGGGGACTTCTCCAGAAATGAGGCAATTTGGGCTACTCTTTGGTGACCCAGCGGCTTGTAGGGTGATGACTTTTCTGGCATTCAAGGGGGTGTATGAGGCTTGTTCCAGGGGCTTCACTAGGGAGGCCGGGCTACCGGGCTGAATTGGTATGTGAGTAGGTGCTCAATGGGCACATACTAGTGACCTACGTCCAAGGGATCTTTCGTCAGGGTTTTAAAATCTTTCATTCATATAGCCGTATTAAAGGCAGAAGGATGTAGATAATACCACCATTCTAAATAAATAAATTTTTCAAAATCTTATGATAGCATCTAAGTATAAACATAACATATACCATATACAGTGTGTCTACCGATAGATTTAACTTAAGCTTCTAAGCTTTTTGCAGCCAATTTTTCGACAAAGATTATTATACACATTTTTGTTTCGTTTGGAAAAACAGCAAGAAAATCTAAAAATTAATAAAAAAATCTTTAGATCCTAATTACTAAATACCATAAAAATGTTATGGAAAATTTCAAAAGTTTCAAGAGGTAAAATTGTAGTAACAATATTAAAACATCTTGTATAATCTACTTTTCTTCCTAAGTAATTGAAACTTTTGTATATCATGAAGTAAACGCAGTTATTAGTATTGACTTTTACAGAAACTAACCTAAACTAACATACAAACATACAATTTTGGTTTATTCGGCTTCTAAAACGTCGACAAATGCAAAACACAATTAATAGTTTTTCCCAACTTTCTCGTTCTGCAAAACGCCTACAGAGACATCCAACTTTACGTTATTATGAGTGTACATTTTACTCGTACAAAACAGGTCGTGTACAAAAATACATCAGACTTCTACATAAGTGGAGCGGTTTCGTACAATGGAGTCTAATTCAAATTGCAGAAGGGCTGCAGGAAGTCAATGGCGGAGGAAGTGTTTATGTGAGGAGATGTTTTGAAACTTATATTAAAAGTTAAAAACTGCTAAAAATGATCTCGCTAGACATCATAAATTATATTTTTCTCCAGACGTCAGAATAGCATAACTTTTTATCATTTTACATTAAAGAAAAACCTCATCAGCAGAAAAGGCTTTTTTTTACTACTAACATGATAAATCACCATTATTTACTCCATTCCTC
>MU190154.1:0-17133 GCA_016904865.1 Pissodes strobi | reverse complement strand
ATTTTCCCTGACATCTGGAAGATTGGTAGAATCATCCCTATACATAAGAAAGAGAACCCAACTCACGTTGTAAATTATCGCGGCATTTCCTTGTTGTGCAACTTTTCTAAGTTGTTCGAAATAATCTTGCAAAAATTTTTATTCTCAAAAACTCAAAGTAAAATATCAATCTATCAGCATGGTTTCTATCCCGGGAGGTCATGTACGACAAATCTGTGCAGTTTTTCATCTTATGTTTGTGATGTTCTCAACGAGAGAAGCCAAGTGGACGTAATCTACACCGATTTCCAAAAAGCATTTGACCAAGTCGATCACTATATTCTACTCAGAAAGTTATTTAGTCAATTTGGCTTTTCTCGTGGTCTGATCGACGTATTAAGGTCTTATCTGGTGGGCAGGCGGCTGTTTATCGAGATTGAGGGTTTCACATCAGAATTATTTGTTCCGACTTCCGGGGTACCCCAGGGGTCCAACTTGGGACCACTTTTGTTTGCTTTGTTTATAAATGATCTGATTACTCAAGTTGTTTGCTATATACTAGCCTATGCTGATGATTTGAAAATTTTCCTCAGAATTGATACCATTGCTGACTGTGCAGTTCTACAGTCGAACATCAATACTGTTAGTCGGTGGTGTAAATTGAATAAGTTAAACCTGAACACATCGAAATGCAATGTTGTTTCCTATGGTAGAGTCAGGGAGCCACTGTTCTTTGACTATGCTATTGACACAACAATCTTAAATAGGCTATTATGCGTAAAATATTTGGGTGTGGTGTTTGACCAGAGATTTTCTTTTATCCCACATATCGACCAGATGGTTAGTTGTGCATCTAGATCGTTGGGTTTTATTTTAAGAAACTGTAAGCATTTCTGCCAAATATCTACATTCAAACTCTTGTATTGCGCGTTTGTTAGATCTAAATTGGACTACGGTGCTATTATATGGTGTCATATTTATGAATGTCACAGATATTCAGTCGAGTCTGTTCAGAGAAGGTTCTTAAAATATTTAATGTTTAAGGAGGACGGAATTGATCCTGAGCGTGGTAGCATAGATGAATATAGCTAACGCAATAGATCGAACAAGACACGGCAACGTTCGGGCCCCCCTAAATGGATGCAAGCTTTGCAAAGTCTGCATCCATAGGAGAAATCAACGCGCAATGTTGCCATGGTTCACCATGTGTAATGCATGAGACAAAATCAGACGAGCGTAGCGGCCGGCGGTGGCGGCGGGAGTCCGCGGCGCTAGGATTATTGGCTTCAGCCCGACTTTTCATTATTTTTCGCCGATTATTGCAGATGGTAACAAATTTTAACTATTTCGTATTTATTCCGTCTTTATCGCGTCGCTGTAGTAGTCATAAAACATGTCTGGAAATAAATGTGAATATTTTAATTGTGGACTTAGTAGGCGCAAAAATAAAGATGTTTATATGTTTAGATCTCCAAAAGACGAAAAAAATTACAAAGCAATGGATAATACATTGTGGTATGTACCTATCTATTTGAAATTGCGAAAAGAAAACAATGTACATTTATTATCTACTCCGAGTGGCATCATACAGGGTGACCAAACAAATATGAAAAAAATACTTTTCGGATACTTCCGTGTTCTTAAATTGCTCGGACCCATTAGTTTAGTTTTCACGGGGGGGTGCATTTTTCTCATATGATCTACTTCGTAACCTTAGGCCCTTAGCGGGGGCGAGTGTAACCTCTAAGATTAAATGTGTATGTTTGTTTAAGTATCTTTTCACTCATAAAAAAAATCTTACCCTTTCCAAGTTTTAAGTTAAAATAACAGATTGTCAAAATTTGTTTTTTTTATTAGTTAAATAAACATACTCAAGATTTTGGGGCTTATAGTCAGTCAGTAACATTATATAATAATGGAACGTTATTTTTGTTGTCAAAATTTTACGCAAAGTTTTTCGATTAAGTAAACCCGTGATAAATGAACCTCATCAAATCACGAACCGCAGGCGAGGAATTTTGGGAGTTCATTTGTCGAGGGAGTCTATACTCAAAAGCGAAAAACTTTGAGGAATAGTTTTACCTGTATAATGACCCAAAATATATTTAACCGAACTATTTGCCACAAGAAAATTAGTTTTTCGAAAAAGTGCTTTTGCTCATTGCTCTCAATAGGTCAAACGCAAAACTTCAAAATTTTCATTGACTATAGCCGACTTTATGTAATTTTTGACGTTTAAGCGGAAACTTTGTCGAAAAATTGATTCTAGGGATTTTGTCGATGAAAACGACGGCTGTTGGATGAATTTCAAAAATAAAGCGTTTTATTGGTTGACGCGTATGGGGAGGCGGGAAATAGGATAAAACACCTTTAGCTTAAAAGTGAAAGGTTGACAAGGATGGTTTTGATTAATTATTATTATGCAATTTAATTTTAGTTAATGCCAAATCAGGGTAGACCAGAAATGAGTTCAAACAAGTAAAAATAAAAAACTAGTACCTATAATACAGCTACATACCTCCTACTCTGCAGTGTGGCCCAAATTAAATTTTTCGTCCATTTTTCGATGTTAAATAACTTATTTATTTGGTGACCGTTTTTAGTGATTTTCTGACACACACCCAATTTAAATAAACTGCTCGTCAAAAAAAACGACGCACCTAGTTTTTTGGACAATATTTGAAAGCTCGTTATTGGAAACCTACTGAACCGATTTTAAAAAACTTTGGAAATTCTGAATAGTTGATTCTTTGGTTCTTATGTCTAATTTTTCGAATAAGATAATTTGCACCTAACATATACTACAGGGTGTTAAAGAAAGAGATGTTTTTTTTACAAAACTTCAAGTTATCCCCATTTATGGGGTAGTTGAGATTGATAGTCGTAATACCTCTCTTTACTTACAGTTAGGTAATACCTCGGGACGTTTTTGAGATTTTGTGAATATCTTGGCTAACTACGATTATATGGCAATTTTTCGAAAATCGTCGATATTTTCCAGTTTAGTCCCAATAATGAGCAAACTACGGAAGGTATCGACGAACTGTGAACACGGCGTCTTACGGTAGGTCATATGCTACCAGTTTATGTACGTTACGTGATCCAATAAACCAGAAAGTTCAAATTATGGGATATGTTTTACACAAAATAATTTTTTTTTGAAAACTCAAAATAGAAATTCAAACCATAGAAATTTATACTTGTAAACTTAAAATGCGACCTTAATACCATGGATTATTAAGAATGGAGTATTTTCTCGAAACAGTTTTTGATTTTTGGTGATAAATCAGTCAGTTGTCAAAATATGGTAAAATAAGGACATTACTTCGCGTAACGTTACCATAAATATGCAAACAAGTTTTTGTCTCTTACAACCGTTCAAATTACACTCGAAATTACCTCCGAATATACAGGGTGACTGAAAAAGTAAAATGGTAATAAAAGAATTCATTTTTTAACAGAGGATCCTATTTAAGTACCCACCTATCATTTCAATTCTTAGGTATTCTAGGGACCATTTATTACCTAATATGTGTGCAATATTTTGTGTAAAACATATCCCTTAATCTGAACTTTCTGGTTTTATGGATCACGTAACGTACATAAACTGGTAGCATATGACCTACCGTAAGACGTCGTATTCACAATTCATGGATACCTCCGTAGTTTGTTCATTATTGGGACTAAACTGGAAAATAACGACAATTTTTGAAAAATTGCCATATAATCGTAGTTAGCCACGATATCCACAAAATCTCAAATACGTCCCGAGGTATTCCCTAACTGTAAGTAAAGAGAGGTATTACGACTATCAATCTCAACTACCCCATGAATGGGGATAACTTGAAATTTTGTAAAAAAACATCTCTTTCTTTAACACCCTGTAGTATATGTTAGGTGCAAAATATCTTATTACAAAAATTAGACGTAAGAGCCATAGAATCGACTATTCAGAATTTCCAAAGTTTTTTAAAATCGGTTGAGTAGGTTTCCAATAACGAGCTTTCAAATATTGTCCAAAAAACTAGGTGCGTCGTTTTTTTTGACGAGCAGTTTATATCTAAATATCACCATGTGGACTAAACGTATTATTAGGCTCAAGTCCGGGGTTATTTTCAACACCATATTAGAGCGTGGCTGACGTAAAATACAGGCTACGGCGCGAAAAGTCTGAGGCTCATTGTTGTTATGGAACTTGACAACTGACCAAATAAACTCCATTGCAACAATGAGCCTTAGTTGATCACGTGACTTTTCGCGCCATAGCCTGTCTTTTACGTCAGTCACGGTTAGAGCCTGTGCTGAAACTTGGAACAGGATTTCAGGTTCACGAAATCATTATGTTTTATTCTCTTTTTAAACTAAACCTCCAAACTATTTAATGTGATACTTTTCAATCTATAGAGTGTATTGACTATAAAAAAAAAGAATAGGTTTCGATTTTTTGAAAACTTCAATTATACAATCTCCGATATAATCACAGAGAAGATGTATCGTTTTAGAGATGTCTTCTCGATTGCCTTCCTATTCAATATTCTAGAATTAGAGCCCTATTAATTATTGTTCCAGGAAATGCTTCTCTTGCTGGTTTACCCTCAGATGTGATAAAGAATAAAGATCTGTATGAAAAACATTTTATGGACAATGATTATCGAACAGAAAAAAAAACATTTCTTGAAAAAAGACGCAGTTCCACTTAAATACTCTGAATCTTCTGAGAGGCGAGGTAATGGTTCGCCAATTGAATCGTTGGCAGTTTTAACTCCCCAGAAAACATGTTTAGATAAGAAGCGGGCATGATGTCCCCAGTATATATACCAGAGAGCAAAAAAATGTGTTTGGAAAATGAGAATTCTGATACAGACGTACATTTCTTGGATGAAATCAGTGATCTACCAGATAGTATAACGACTCCTGGAAAATACAAAATTAAAAGTCATATTAGATATCAAGCCTCAAAAATTAAAAATTACAAAAGCAAACTTAAGAAACTACGAACCAACACCTAAAATTTTAGAAAAAATAATAATGTTTTGAACATATTACCGTTTTTGGCACTTTTGACCTCCGTAGCAAAAACGTTTGTTTTAATGCAAGTAAGAGACAGAGGTAGAAATTTCACTAAAAGCGAGAAAGAATTGTCAATTGCTTCTTTTATAAATCGCCTTGTGCATACGTTTTGTTGAGAAGAAAAGGAATCATTCTACCAGCCCCCACAACTGTTAGAAGATGGATGAGTGAAAATATGTTTAAAACGGGATTTGATGAGAATATAAACACCTGCAAATGAAGGGCGAAGTTATGACTTCTAAAGAGAAGAAATGTGTGGTAGCATTTGACGAGATGGCGATTAAGGAATATCTTGAGTACAATAAGAAATTAGACATTATTGAAAGATTCGAAGATCTTGCCACTCTAGGAAGAAAAAACAAAAATGCTACTCATGTGCTAGTTTTTTTTCATTCGCGGTTTATACTCCAATTGGAAAGTTCCTGTTTCATACTTCTTCAGTGCAAATAACGTAAAAAAAGAAAATCTTAATGACTTCATTTTGTATGTAGTGAAAAATCTTTTTGATATAGGTTTCATTCCCAGACTAATTATTTGTGATTGATCAGGTTAGTAACAATAGAGGAGCTTTGAACTTACTTGGGGTGACTAAAGAGCATTATAAGATCCTTTACACAAATAGTGCACTATATAAAAATCGGCCTCTCCTATTGGTCAATCCGCATGGCCCTCCGCTCGCTTCGCTTGTTACGGGGGCTCAAGAAAAGGAAACTAACCAGGTGCTAATCCAAACTAACTCAAGACATACCCAACATCAAGAAAAAACTGTTTAGAGATATAATCTTAAACAAAAAAATTAAAAAAAGCAACGGGGTTTGAGCCCGGGCCGTCCAGGTGAGACCCAGGACCCAGCTATCTAAACCTCTACACCACAAGAGCTCTTGACAGAAATTGATTGCATCACGAAGACATATTGTAATACGAGAAGGATTGACCAATAGAAGAGATCGATTTTTACATAGTGCACTATTTGTGTAAAGGATCTTAAAATGCGACTAAAGATAAGCCTTATAGCGGCGATAGTAAAATCATCGCGATATTCGATGCTCCCCATCTTTTCAAGGGCATTAGGAATAATATGCTTTCTGGGGTTTTCAAGCTGTTTGTTAAAATAATAATATTATAAGAAAAACGTATGAAATCGATAAAAATTCGAATACAGCTAGAACGCTGCCTAAAATAACTGATAAGCATATTAATCCAAATGCATTTGAAAAGATTTCCTGTAAGTTGGGTTTGCAGATTTTTTCAAACAGTATGGCTTCCGCTATAAAAAGATGCGTTGATTTAAAAAAAAAAGTTGACCAAAAAATTGGTACAGATACTGCCGGTTTTGTTCTAACGTTGAATAATATCTTTGATGCTTTGAATAGTAAGAAATTGTTTTTTAAAAATCCAGATAATTGTGGTTTAAGCGACAGAAATACACACGCTATTGATGCTTTAAATGAAGGTAAAAATATATTTGAATCATTACTAAAAATATCAAGTAATAGCAAGAAAGAAAATGTACTGTCTAGACCACTTTGGTTTGAGGGAATGGTACAAACTATTAACGGAGTAACCGAACTTTTCAATCAGGAAAAAGAACAAAACTTTCTTTTAACAAGTAGACTCAATCAGGATTTTTTAGAAATTTTTTTCTCAGTTATTCGACAAAAAGGTGGTTGGAACGTTAATTCAACAGCGCGGTCATTTCGTCTATCTTTTAGAATACAGACAATAACCGGACTACTCAAGCCATCAAAACTTTCCAATTGCGAACCTGATCATGACTTTCCTCTCCTAATGACAAATAATATTCCAATCTGTAACTTTGGTGGAAATGATTCTGAGATGGAACAAATCGATTCAGAAATCGGTGAAGTAGTTTTCGACTCGGTTTTCGATCATAGTGATCTACCATTCCGGGAATCACCAGAATCGTTTGCCGATAATCCGCCAAGCGATAATCCAAAAACTGCTAGTCCTGAAGACTGCGCTGTAAATTACTATTCTGGCTATCTTTTATATAAACTTCTAAAGACATTTCATTGCACCACTTGTCAACAACAATTAGGAACAAATGAGCATTTATATGACGAAAATCAATTATTTCTATTGTATAAAAACTATGGTTGTGATACAAAATTATTTTTAATAGCGCCGGCGAAAGAAATAGAAAAAGTTGTTTATAAATCAATGATTGAGTTCAAACAATATTTTGCTATTTACAGACATCAAGCGTATGTTATGTACAAAATTAAAAATCAGATAATGTCTTTGAATGCTTTATAGTTAGGCAAAAAAGATAACAATTTATGCTATGAACATAGGGATTTTTTTATGTCCCATATGATTATAAGCAATTTATATAAGTTTTGCAAGTGGTACGGCTATGAAAAGAAAAAATTTAGTCAAAAAATCAAAAACCTTAGATACAAATAATTAATTCATGGGTTACAATCAGCTTTAACAATATTTAATTAGTACATGGACTTTTTATCTTGCGCAAAGTGTTACAGCAAGGACTGAACGGAGGTTTATTTTCCACTATTTTATATTTTATTTTCAATCAAAATAACCAATGAATGTATTTTTTGCCCTCAGATTGCAGAATGAGTGATTATTCTGTAATCTTTGGCAATAGTCAGTCTCTCCATATAGGTATTATTTCTATTTATACAAATATATATGGTAATAGGGTGTGACACTATGTACTTAAGTTATGTAATTATGTATATTTAAATTAGTTACTAGTTCACATTCATCTGTAAATATAATTAAGAATTTATATTAAAGGAAAAATTCTATTATTCTTTTTCTGATATTCTGTAATGGCAATAGTCACTGTCCATATTCCGTGTATTATTTCTATTTATACAAATATATGGTGATTCACAACAAGCCGCACAAGTCGGCAACATTGCTTGTGTCTCGCCCGTTTAACAGGCAAGATATTACAAGAAGCTGGGGAGTTTTCGCATGACTGTCAGTTCTAAATCGTCCTATCTCATGGTTTATCTATTGCGTTAGCTATATTCATCTATGGTGGTAGTGACCACAATGTTATTCTGTCCAGATTCAATGAAGTTTCTTTGAGTCTACGTCGAACCCGTCAGTCAGTCACTTTTCTGTATAAACTATTACATGGCAGAATCGATAGTCCGGATTTACTCCAACAGATTAATTTCCATGTTCCCCGCATGGGTGTTAGATATCATTCTTCCTTTTCCCTGTCTCGTGCCAGATCAAATGTATCGTGTCTGAATCCTATTAATTATATGTGCGATAATTTCAATAAAATCTCCTCTTTCTGTGACATCAATTTTGATAATCTATCAACAATACTTGGGCATCTTCAATCTACGTGATGCGTCTGGTTATAGTTTAGACTCAATTAACTTTAAGTTTATTGTGTTATTTCTTAATCTTGTTAATTAGTTTCTCTTTCCTTAGTATTAGTTTAATTGTATACTGTTTCAATGAAAATATTCCTTTAATTAGTTTTGAATTTCTTGTAATTGGGCTTCGGCCTGTTAGAAATGTATCACTAAATAAATAAATAAATTTAACAATAGTCAATAGTTCTTATAGAAATTATAATCTAGGCAAACTTAGCTGACTGTCAAAATATTTAAACTTCTTTAATTTTGGATCTTTATGTAAGTAAAGATAGAGTGATGTACTGCCTAGGACCATCAAACATGATGCTTGATTAATAACCTGTTAGACCCGATATATCAATCTCTTGGTAATTTTACCGATAAGATAAGTGCCAATGATGTCGCATCCAGTAACTATACGTTTCCGGGGTATTTTCTCTATTTCTATTAACAGCGTATAAACCCCACTCCAGAAAAACCAATCGAGTTTAATTCCAGGGACTACGGATGCCAGAATTCAGCATATGAACCAATCTTGAACCACTCGTTTAAAAATGAACGAGCTCTTAAAGTATAATGCGCTGGAGCACTATCATACATAGAATCTGTGCCTCAGCAACAGTCGAATTTCTTCAAGTAACTCAGACAAAATATTTTTTAGGATTCTGCTGTAAGAGTTCCCGGTAAAAAGTGACGTGCAATCAAATTATCCTCAAAAACACAAACGAAAACCGGTATTGAAACCTAGCCTCCACTATTGCATGTAAATTTTCGTCGCATTAAACGTGAGTACTGCAGAAGTTCATTATGGCGGCACTCGAAATATTATCATCGTCAGTCAACAACACCTCAGCAATAAATGACTTTTGTGCAATTTTCCATTCCAGCATCCATGTGCATGGAAGCAAATCCCAGAGCAACACTACCTGAACTAACATTTTGTGATCTGGATATCATTTTCTTTGCGGATTGTGATGAATGTGAAGATTTTAAGCAACATTTCTGGTGCTTGTTTATGGAATTTGGCCAATTGCCTAAAGAATAGCTTTGGAACATGCAGGTGTTATAGTAGTTAATGGTATGCCTGCCGCTGAAGAGTTTTTAATGGATCCAGCATCCGAAAGCAATGGAAAAAGGTTTCTGGACGTCCTGTGGTTGAACGTTCGATGGTTAGGGAATCTTTCATTATAAATTCGTCTAGTTTTATAGCAATTACTAAACGGTGTGGCTATACGTCCGCCGGCGGTATCTAATAAATGAACGAATAATTCCGCCGGCCGGCGGATTCATTACCACTGCAATGATTTGTCCGCCGAAAAAACACTATATTTACTATGCGCGGCGGAATAGAGGTATTGTTTAAAGACTTCCGCCGGTTGGCGGAATGTTTCTGTATTACACTGAAATTCCGCCGAAATCTAACCTATAATTTTTACTCTTCTCTTCTCACAAATCACAAGAAGTGTCGTGTTTGTGTTTGATTAACCAAAAATATGGATATGGATAAAGATATAGGACTTGGTGAAGTTTTCGATTCCTATGAAGAATTTGTTGAGGCACTAAATAAATACTGTAAAAAAAATACGTATCATTTTATAAACGAGAAGCTAGAACTATCTCGGGAGCGAAGAAGAAAACCGAACGATACATAGACCCTAAATTAAAATATTACCAGTTGAAGTATGCTTGCATTAAAGGCGGTAAAAAGTTTAAGTCGTCCGGAAGCGGAGAGCGAAGCACCAGGTACGTCTGTAGACATGTTTCAATTCCGTCATCTATCTCGGCACCATAGCCAAAATAAGACGTATTTTTGGACGGAATTGAAACATGCACTCTGAAAATAGTAGCAAGCAATAATAAATAGTTTTAGGTAATATACAATCAAATCTACAGGTGCACACTGTACCTATTTGTTGCTCCTAAAAGTGCTAGTATTATAGGTCGTAGTTAACTTTGACTTACTTTAAGTTAAGTCGTAATTTATCTGACAGTTTTGTCATGTTTGTGTGGTATAATCACGGTAATGCAGCAAGTCAAGTATATAGTAGCTATTATAAAATGATAGTAGTTAACTAGACTCTATAAAAGTCGACCTAAATTCGTTTAGGAGCAAAAATTAGCAGCATTTTTGAAGATGTAAAATTCTTCGATTCCACAGCTGTCCCTACTTAATATAAATTATGTGATATATTTTTCAGCACATACAAAGATGGATGCAATGCTCATATTACGTTAAGGGCATCACAGTGTGGTACTAAGTTACAAATAATTAGCACTGAAACTAACCATAATCATCAAATTAGCAAGGTAGTTTTATCGCAAATTTTGTGTTTTCTATTATTAACTGGGTTCAATTTTAGCAACTGTATGACCATTTACCACAGCAACGACGTCTTCCTGAGGATATACAGACGGAAATAATTCATCTAGCAAAGTTAAAAACTAAACGCAAAGAAATAAAATATTACGTGGAAGAAAAATGTAATAAAATTATCCTTTTGAAAGACATTCACAACATGGCCAAAAAAGTTAAAAAATCGGAACCAACAGACATGATACTAAGCAATAGTATTGAAAAACTGCAAACTAAGTATGGTAAGTTAGTACTTACGAATACGGGGTTTTGATAAATGATTATAGGCAGTAGCCCTTGTTAATATACAGTCATTCATCATTCACCCATTATAAATATTAAACTTTCCTGTATTTTTTGTTTTTTTTTTGAAAAATTTAGAAAAAAGTGTTTTATATCAAAAAATGTAAATTTAGAATAATATATTTTAATTATATGAGATACATCTAAAAAAAACTTACAGATAATATGTATGTTATCACATTTTTGGGTTCTACGTTAGAATAGTTACAATTTAGATACTTTCACATGCTATATAAGTACAAGCGGTACAACTTATGGGAAAACGGTTTGCACATTCTTATCTAAGTTTTTCATTATCTGTCGTTTGACATGAACTTCCGGTTTGAAAAAGTGAATAATACGAAGTTCGGATATTTTTGGCAGAACCAAAAGTTACTATCAAAATATAGATTATTGAAACCTAAGATAAGAATGTACAGGGTTATCCAACGAGGACTAGACAAGGCGATTTTTTGACTTTCCCTGTACTTTTATATAAAAAAAAACTGAAATAGCCATCTTATGTAATTTTCTCCCGCGAATTCGGATATGTTCAGCAAAAAACAATTGAACATCAAATAAAAGTGCTAAGGGTCACTTTGATATTTTTTTAAATGGAACACCCTGTATATTACTACATTTTTGGACTCTAGAGAAATCTAAACACATTTTGTGTATAATATCCTATACCTATCTTTAGCTGTTTACCAAATATTGACAGTTGAAAGTCGGGTATTTTGACACTTTGACAGGCTCTAAAATCTAAACCGCACAAGATCAAAGAAAACGGTTTGCACATTCCTATCTTAAGTTTTCATACACTATCGAATAACAGTATCTTCGAATTTAACCCGCGGATAAAATTAACCGGAACTTTTAAACCTCCGGTTAAATTCAAAGTTACTATCATTCGATAGCTTATGAAAACCCAAGTTAGGAATGTGCAAACCGTTTTCTTTGATCTCGTGCGGTTTAGATTTTAGAGCCTGTCAAAATGTCAAAATACCCGACTTTCAACTGTCAATATTTGGTAAACAGCTAAAGATAAGTATAGGATATTATACACAAAATGTGTTTAGAATTTTCTAGATAGTCCAAAAATGTAGTAATATACAGGGTGTTCCATTTAAAAAAATTTCAAAGTGACCCCTAGCACTTTTATTGGATGTTCAATTGTTTTTTGCTGAACATATTCGAATTCGCGGGAGAAAATTACATAAGATTGCTATTTCAGTTTTTTTTTTATAAAAGTACTGGGAAAGTCAAAAAATCGCCTTGTCTAGTCCTCGTTGGATAACCCTGTACAAACCGTTTTTCCCTAAGTTGCAGCGTTTTGATTCTATAGCCTGTCAGTGTCCTAATTGAAACTCTGCAAAGTAGAATAAGCCCCTGTTCAGTCGTTGTTGGAAGACCCTGTACTTACTCTTATGATATAATTTTAGGGGCCGACTGTCATCTTTTAAGCGATGAAGAGAATAAGTTCAAAGCTTTGTTGTTTCAAACTAAAATTATGAAACACTATATGTCAGTGTACCCTGAATTCATCTGCATTGACACTACATTCAAACTATTAGATATAAGAACGCCAGTCTTGTTAATTATAAACGAAGATGGTAATGGACTTTTTGAAATTGTAGCTGTAGGTATACTAGTTGAAGAAAACACTGACACCATGAAGTGGTTATTGTCTACATTTAAAGATTGTAATCCAAGATGGACAGAAGTAAAGTCGATAATGGCTGACAAAGATCTAAATGAAAGGCGATTACTGAAAGAAAGTTTCCCTAATGCAAATGTTCTAATATGCATTTTCCATGCGATGAGAACTTTCAACAGAGAAATATCTACAAACAAATTAGGTATAACGTTATCCCAACGACCAACAGCTTTAGATATTTTACAGAAAATGGTTTATTCTCGCGATCCAGCCACATATAGTACTTTGTATGACGATTTGTTAAAGAATTGTCCACTGACGGTTATTGAATATTTTAACAAAAATTGGCATGATATTAAAGATGAATGGACACTTGGTCCAAAATTTCAACAGGCCAACTTTTTGAATACCACCAATAACAGACTCGAATCCCTTAATGGAAAAATAAAGTCACTAGTACAAAGATACAGTTCACTACCTGATTGTATTGATGATTTTTTTAAACTGATCATGGTTATGAACGATGAAAGAGACCATAAAGCTGCTAATTTTATGTACAAAGTTCCAGTAAGCAACTACCAACATGATACTACACTCCATAAATATTTAAATTTTTTAACTACTTACGCCTTCCAGTTTGTCAAGAAAGAGTTTTTAAAGAGAAACAATAGCTCAAATTCCAACTATGAGACTACAGCTCAGTCTTGCAATTGTGGTTCTCATACTTCGATGCTTTTACCTTGAAGCATATTTTTAGAAGGCGAGAAGATCTTGGTTTGGATACATACGATAAAACTTTATGCAATGAACGTTGGACAAGAAAACACTATTACTCTAATCAGCGATTATTCATATCAGATAATTCAATAAATGAACCAGATTGTGATCAATTACAACCTCCAGGTAATAGTCACGCTGTTGTAAAAGCTCCTATTTTGTTAAATCAACATCAGAAGTTTAGTAAAGCATGGACTTTATTGAAATCAGTAGCTAGTCTAATTTCGGAAGAAGGTAACGCGAGGTATCATGCTAAACTTAGGCAGTTAATTCAGTTAAAAACAGCATGGGAAAATGACAAGCAGGTAACAATAGTGGAAAAGGATGAGGAAAGTGAAAACATCACTGATGGAACAGCGACTGAGCATCGATATTTGCCTGCTGAGGCAAATATCCATACTTTTGGTCTAATGGACGAAGAATCATTAGCTGACACCCATGAAATAGTCAACCAAAACAACCTGAATACTGATTTAATTTTAGACAATATACCCGTTGTAAATAGCATTAATGACTTAAAAAATGTTGTCAATTGTGAGATTGATATCATGGATGTACAAATGACTGAAAACAGCTCGATATCTACGTCAGAAAATAGTCACAAGAACGACATAAGCAACATTCTCAAAAAGGACGATAATGTACCTAATGCGAATAATGTGATTTTACCCGCTCCAATAAAAAAGAGGGGTAGGCCCAAAGGTCGTAACAATACGGTCATTGGTTTGACAAAAAAAGCAAAGAAAAGTACCCGGAAAACTGGCACATGCACCAACGAAAACAAAACAAATTTTGAGGAAATAAATTAAAACTATTCTAAAATATTTTCTAACTAATATGCATGATAATATAATCGATAATAGTTGTCTCTTTTTTTAATAAATAAATAAATAAATGTTTATTGATTATTTAAGCATTTTATAAACATACCTGAGTACCAGCGCAATAAGAAGCAAATTAGAAAGCTTGTCAGAATTTTAAAAATATTTTCGGCGGATCTCAGCTACTATGGACTAAAATCCGCCGAAAGGCGGAAAATTATGTCTCAACCATTGCGTTCCGCCGCGCTTACTCGATACCATCAGTTTTACGGCGGATCAGTTAGCTCTCTTGTAATAAGTCCGCCATCCGGCGGAATAATCATATTATATGTAACTTGCCGCCGGCGGACGTATAGCCACACCGATTACTAAAAACTCCACGTAAACGCCGATATGTATTTATCTCTTAATAACTATAACAATGAACTAATTACCATCGAGACAATTGAGTCTGTGGTTAAATAATAAAGATATGAATGAAACCTGTTTATATTTGGTAGTAACTACATCCCCCAAGATGGTAATGCCATTGAAATAATCAATTTTACAATGGTTCTTATAGAACTTATACTCTAAGCACTTTGTGTAAATAAAGATAAATAAGAGTGATGTGTTGTACTGTCTCCTATCAAACATCATGCTAGAATTATAACCTGTAGCACTGATATATCTATCTCTTGGTAATTTTACCGATAAGATAAGTGCCATATAAATAATTCTCCGTGATAACTGTATATCATTGGTAAAGTTATCAAGAATAGATCCTAAGGAGTTTTTGTTCAAGTGTGGCGTGTCATGGCAGAAAATAGAACACTAAAAATAACTACGTTTATTTAGCAAATGACATATTCACAGCTTTATTAATTTGCCAACTTTCTTAATTCTTGACTTGGTAAGCTTAGCAAGCTTTAAAAATTTGCGTCTTTGTGTCGCGCGATATATCCACCTTTTGGTAATGTTTCAGTAATATCATTATCATGGAAACCATTATTAAACACTTGTGACAATTATTTTCTAATCGGGTCACCATTCATTGCAAAATGAAATTCTTACTTTCCATATGACAAATTGTGACAAATACTCTGAAATGTTGACCTCTTCTTAAGTTTGCCAAGATAAGTTTCATATAAATAATTGTTTATTTGATCATTTTCTTGGGAATTACCGTGGTAAAACATTTAGCGAGAGCGCCGATTCTTCCATTCTGGTAACTTTACCCATAACATAAATAGGATTGAGAGCATTATTGAAACAATTATTTCTATGACAGTTTGTTATATTCTTGGAAAAGCTATCGAGAGGTTGATATACCAGGTCCTAAGGACGATCGAAATCTTAGCCAGTTTCCTAACAGAAAATTATACGAATCTAGACTAAGTTGTTGATTCCTTATAAATTAATTAATAAAAACAAATCAGAGACTTCCTCTAATTTCAAGTATTACACGAGTAACTCGATTGCCTTGATGTATTCAAATACTTTATTTCGACGGTAAAAATAATATCTTTGTAGGAACAGAAATATTAATAATTACTTGAGGCAAGATTAATATACCGATATTAACATAATATTCAAGGTTTTCGTATGTAATGTCCCGTGGTATATATTTGAATTAATCCGGCTTAAAAACAAAAGAATGTCAAGATCCTTATTATTTGTTGTTGACGGATTAACAGGATGTTGCAGGGCATCTTCACTTTCGTGTTATAATGTTAGTGAAATTGTACATTGTTTCTAGAAGTATGTTAGGTGGAGCTAGGCAAGCTGGGATATCTCTAAAAAATTAATGAGCGCACAGATTCGTTGGTTAATGGATGAAATAAAGCGACATACAAACCTAGATCCTAATGAGTTTTGAGGAATAATCACAAGAATTAGATCCGAAGTTTCGGAACTCTTACTGAGGATGAACAACATACTACCCACCATCAGATCAAGTACAATCCTCAGTGTGTATGGGGACCAAACGTGCTTTCACCTTTGGGATGAGAGCTTGTTAAGAGCTTTCAGAGGGAAACATTTTTAAATTCGCTCGCACAGCAGAGCTGTTATGTCGGCCCTTGGGTCTGATAGAGTTCATTATGCACTGGTGTTTGACTGTAGGGACATCTTGGATATCTTGGTGGGACATAGTAAGGTCAGCCTCGATGGGTTCCGAGATACCCGAATGTCCTGGGAAACGAAGAGGACGATCGTCTGGGCTCCGCAATGTTTCCAATGGGACCTGAGCCTATAATAGGTGTGTCCTACTGCAAGACATACCTATTACAGGCTCGATCCTAAGGAACACAATTAATGAGCGGCCCAAGGATATATGCCGGATTACTCCAGGAACCAGGCAGGCTGGGCTACTTTTGGGATGCCCAGCGCCTAGTAAGGTGAGAGCATTTCTGGTTCTGAAAAAGGAGGAGATGAGACTTGTGACAGATCCGAAATTAGATAAGCTAATATGACAAAGGTTTATTTATTTTTTTACTTATTCACTTTATTTCAAATGACAATAATATATACATAAAATACATACATATACTGCGAAATTAAATAGCGTCACAAAATGGTCCCATATCCAATGCAACACAAAACAAATGTACAATTTTATATTCCGTATAATCCAGATATTCATGTATGCTTTATAGTTCCAACTCAATAAGCATATTTTTGAGTTTACTTTTAAACATTCTTTCTTGTGTTATTGTTTTTAAGCTATTGTTTAATTTGTTAAAAAGTTTTATTTCCATTCTAATAATGTTAATCTATGTAAGTTGGTTTCTGTTTATTGAAATATAGCCAGGCTTTTTATTCTATTTAATTTGGTTCTAAATAGAATAG
>JAEQML010051382.1:0-45460 GCA_016904865.1 Pissodes strobi | reverse complement strand
GGATAGAAACTTTATTTTTATAAGAAAATGTTGCACTTGCTAAATGAAAGTATATCATAATCTCGCCCATTGCATTAAGTGAGGTTCAACAAGTCTTTTTAGGTCTCAAATAATTAACGTTTTTATTTTGCTTTTCCTTTAATGAAATGGTAATATATTTTTTACATGTTCTCATGAAGCATTAATGTTTTCGGTTTTTATTAGAGGACATTTATTATTACGGTAAAAACTAAGTAAAGAAAATATTAACTACATAAAACAACAATTCCGCGTTTCATTAATTGACTGACAACATTGGTGTAAATTTTTGACTCTAGTTCAACAACATCGCAGTCCTAAACAAACTATGTGCATAAGGATACAACTTTTTCCCTAGAAAAATTGCCAGACATCCGATAGGGTCTGTCTATGCGCGCATGGCGAAAAAAAGGCCTTTTAAGCTCTGAGCTACAAAAATAAGGACTTTTATATATTATAGATATAATGATCTTTATCTTTAAACCATGTGCTAATAGTTACGAGATATCTTATTTACAGTATACCATTTATGTTATGTTAATTTATTAGACGCTTCGTAATAAAAAACCTTTTTACAATATATAAAACCACGACCAAAGTTAAAATAAAAGTTTGTGCGTTTCATAAATTTAAAATAGATAAAAATGCATCGATAACTCTACTAGGAGGTATTCCGTACATTGAAATCTTGACTATAATAGGTTCTTGTTGCTTATTTTCAGACTAATAACATACTTAATATATTGCTTTATATTTCACATCTTTTATCACTAGTCTAGATAATATATTTATGCATAGAGCTGTTTATTTATATTGTTGTTATATTTAGGAAAGTATTTTATCTTGCTTGGATTTGCAAAACAAATAATGTTTTATATAAATATCGATTTATGCATTGACATTTCGAATAAATTCTAAAATAAAGTATTTTAAACATCATTTAAGTAAAATAAAGTCGACAATGTCCAGTATTTTTGAAAATAATTAAGTGTTTTTGAGATTTTGGATATTTTCATTTTTACCATTTACAAACAGAACATTCCTTTAATGTTAATATAATAATATTTTTCGAGACATTCAGTCAATTTCTCTCCCTTAGTTTCAAAATTATTTATGTGATAATGATGAAAGAAGAGTGGTATAAAATATTTATTAAACTCGAGAGTATTTTGCAAGTCAAAATATGGTATTTACATTGTTTTTGAATCTGAAAATAAAATATAATTTTTACATTTGCGTAGAAATTGAAGTAAATTAAAAAACTAAACGAAAAGATATTTAAAAATACTCGTGAATTGTTAAAATATTTTACATGAGTTTGGAAAGCATTTTACAAAAATTTGTAATGTCGAACATAAATCATAAATTATCTAATTTTCTAAGATAGCAGCACATTTACGTATCCTAAAGCTGTTTTCGATGCAAATTTATGATTAAAACATTTAAATGTTTGGTCGCCAAAAAACCCGGTGGACTTTTAAAAAAGTGATGCGAGAGAATTAAATTTACGTAGTTGAGTTTATTGAACACATTTATCTTGATAAAAATTTAGTGAGCTATTTTATTTTTTCGAAGGAGAGTTCGTAGTTCAGTAGAGTGAATCGGTGGTATCGATATCTTGATAAGGTTAGAGATGCCTACTTGCTATATTATTGATGTATAGGAAATTATTTTGCACTCGAAAGAGATTTAGATGGGGTGCTAGTCATCACGTTCTTATATATGAAGTTATGTCGAAGTTTTAAATGGTGCTAGCTATATGAACTAGTTATGCATTTTTCATAATCCCAGAGGCTATGATATACATATTTTTTAAAACGGATTTGCGAATAAATTGTCAATTCTAAAATCAGTTTTATATGTAAGACACAAAATCAGAGATGAAGGTGGAATATTAAAGGAATAACAAAAATAATATGTAACAATTTAGTTTTGACTGATTGGTGTAAACTATTAAACTAGATGTACGTTATTTAATGTGACTGATATTGAAGTAATGTGAAATGGGGTTTAAAAAAGTTTATAGATTTAATATTAAATATTGTGTGAGTAGTACTACCACGGCAAAAACTCTATGAACTCCGAACAACCCTCTCCCTTGAGCAAAGTCCACGCCAGGCACAGACAGACACGCGGGCGCCGACTCGAACACATAAAATCTCCTAATTCTATTTGCCAGCGGCGTTTCGGTCCGTTTCTGGCTCATCCTCAATACGATGATCCGTCCCTATCAGCACTCCGGCACTGTCCGAACACTGTTTACGGTACCGGTAAAACAATTTAAAAGGTCATTAAATCGCACGCAGGCGCGCAGCGTCAATAATAAAAAGGTCCACCACATCCACCGGGACACTGGGCTGATGGAAGTCCTTGACCCAGATGTGGGCGTGGCATCCGCGGTGCTCCTTTGACGGTTACCGACCGTCGTCGTCGAGTGTTCCCGAGTCTCGTTGGGAAGCCTACCGGGGCATCGCTCACAGACGTAAACGTCGATGGGCCCCCGACCCGGCGCTCCGCAATGAGTATAACAGCAGTCTTCGTCTCCCGTCGTCGAGTTAAGCCTTTGCTCCAACCGGGGAATGTTGGGATCTAAAAGAGAACCAGAATTAGATTTATTGTAGCTCTTTTATAGAAACATGGTGTATTCTGCGGTATACACTATCATTGCGTATCGCTTGGCGTGAACAAGCGCACTTGTTTCGTTGCTAAATTTTAGTTATTACATATGCACTTTTCAATCAGCGTGGGCGTAGTACTAAGTTTGTATGCTTAGAAAAGGCATATGTATATAAATTTAAAACTTTTCTTTCTCAAATGTTAATATATTGGCTTTGACGCATTTCCACATTTTTACTTAATTAGGTACATTATATCCTAGGACTAACAATACTATTATAACACAAGCAAGAACATATTTATCTATTTATTTACGGAAACTCCATTTTTGCAGTTTTGCAACAATAATAAAATATAATTATATAATAGTATGGCTGAAGCAATATCTCAACATACAAAATAAATAACCCTATACTACTTCCATAATTCTAGAAATAAGTTTCTTGAACTGGTAAAATTTAAATTTAAATGGATCAAGATCATATTTATTGTACAATTTACACATAAGGGTGAGAGGGTTGTGCATGACGTAATTTGCGCTGTTGGTAGGAATGTAGAAAAGATCATTATTTCTAGTTCGACGTGTGGTCGAAAAGTTAATTGAATCGCGCAAACGTTCACAATTAATAGCAAATGGAAGACTGCGCTCTCCTGGACCCCAATGTATAAATCGCAAGGCGATCCAACACAGGCCCATAATGAATATAATATGGGTTATGTGCAGCGGTATGAAGAACAATTTTAGAACGCCGCGCAACAACACGCAAAAACCTGCCCTGAATACCCTCCAGAGCGGCTCTATGGACCCGACGATCTGGAGATCATACCACAGTAGGCATACTCCATGAGAGAGATCTGACGAGGGAGTAATACAATAATTTAAGAGCAATCATAGGCTAATCTGCGCTGTGTCGCGTCCCAAGACAAGCATACGTGTAGCGTTATTAACTATCATATTGTAGTGCTCTTGAAAGTTAAGCTTGGAGTCCAGAATCACGCCGAGATCCCTTATTGATCTTTTAACAATCAGTGCTCGATCACCCATAATATAAATATTTCTTATAAGCGCTGTTTTCCGTAAAAAATGTGTGGAGAAACACTTATCAATGTTCAACAGAAGTCCATTATCTTGGCACCAACCGCTTAGTCTATCCAGATCACGTTGTATTAACATGCAGTCCGATGGTTCCGAAACCTTTCTAAACAACTTTAAATCGTCAGCGAATAACAAAAACTTCAGCGCACTATCAATTATAAATAAATTATACAATAAAGCTGCCCAGTGAGAGCCTTGCGGCACCCCCGATGCTACCCCTATTACAACCGACAAAATGTTGTTAATACGAATATACTGAGAACGATAATTCAGAAAGCTTGTAAACCAGTCAACCAAGACATCACCAAAGCCCAGAGCTCTAAGCTTAGCCACCAACATTTTATGACTAACCTTGTCGAACACCTTGGAAAAGTCAGTGTAAATACTGTCAACTTGAAGTCGGTTCTCCGCAAATGAGAAAAAATAATTAATGTTGGTCGAATAGCAAGAAACAAACCATTCGTGTGCCAAAAACTATATATTTTAATGAAAATATAGAATTTTAGTTGTAGATGAAACAAAAATAAATGTATTAGAATCTAGAATAGAAATAATCAAGGCTACTGTTAAACATGGGGGAGGTGGCGTCCTATTATGGGTCTCAATGTTTTCTGCTAGAGTACGTAATGTACCGGGTTTTCTCTGGTATTTCGCACCCTATCTACATGCTTTTGTATAGAAGACAGAATAAATCTTAAATGCAAAAGAATTGTAATTCTACTTGAACCGCCGAAAGAAAAACAAATGACAATATGAAACGCGAGAGAAATATCAACTTGCGTTTTTAAAACAGACTAGTCTAAATATGATTCATTTGTCTGACAGTTCGTTTATTACTGAGTCTGAATATATCAGATATAAAGTCCGTTCAAGTCTATTGCGCTGTTACGTCATATCATTCCATCTTTCTTTATGCAATGAACGTATGTACTAAATTGGTCCGTCAAATTGGAATCTTTGACCTCGATTTGCGTCAATGTCAAAATATCATAACGAAAATAACAGATTTAATTCATTTATTGATTTGTTGGTAGTTGGTTTGTGTTTTACGCTAATAATTGCTAATAAAAATCGTTTTGAGATGTCCCACCGGTTCAGTGAGAAAGAGCAAGCTTTAATTTTAAAATTAGTGCATTATTTCACACGTGAAAAAGATGCTGGTAGGCCACTTTTACCCTGGAAAGCTGTGCACAATGTAAGTAATATTTATTTTTTATTTATTTGATATTACTAAAAAATGATATCTCTACAAAAAATGTATTTTTGATGTGTAAACATCTTACGCGGCGATATGAGGACAAATCTCGGCAAATGAGACGGAAATGCGCAAACCAATTCTAGCCGCTAGGGCGGTATTATATACAATTTTGCCATTTAAAATCGTTTTTAAACGGATTTTAGACGATAAAATGCATATTATTATTTTAAATTAAACGAACTGTCAAAAGTATTATTCAGAGGCCCAGACGTTTAAAACAATATTGTCATCACGGTACAAGGAGAAACGGTATAGTATTCCGGCAGCCAAAACTCGTCGAGTTCGCGCAGTTACGTAGGTTGCGTAAGAAAATCAAGACGACTGCATTCGATTTATATGGATTTGTACGTTTGTACAAGTTGACATTGTGATTTTCTAACTGTGAATGTTTTATTTGTTTTTCAAAATGCCTGGATGTGCTGTGACAAAGTGTAATAACTACACTAAATCTACTCAAGGCACTAATATTAGATATTTTCGTTCCCCAAAAAATAAAGAGCTGTGTAAAAGGTGGATCATTGCGTGTAGACGGGAAGATGAGATAAACGCAAAGAATGGTATATATTATCTAACTAATTAGGTGGTCTATTATGTAATAGGTTGTAATTAATTTGTAAAAGAAAATAATATATCTAACTTTTAGCTTACATAATATGTTCTGTTCATTTTGAGAACGTTTATTTTGCTGAGCCTACACTTATAGAGAAGTTATTAAATTATACATCAAAAGCTAAGAGAGGTCAAAAACTAACTAGCTTCTACCTTGTGAAAATAATAACTAATAACATAAAAAATACTGTATATTTATGTCAATTGTATACTTTAGAATCTCAGCACGCAGAGTATTGCCAAAGCAACTGAATTTACTAGTAGTATAATTGGATAGACAATTATTTCTCCACATGAAAAACATCTTATCACATAGAAAAAACATTTTTACCACTTGTCAAATCAAAAGTTATTTCTAAATTTCATAGATTTTAAATGTATGCAATTCTTGTCGTGAAACCAATATATTTTAAATGCGCGCTATGTCTGAGACTCTACGCAAACTACGTCACAGCCCGGCAGCGGTGCGCAATACTATATCGTTTCTCCTTGTGCCGTGATTGTCATAAGTATGTAAAATTGATAAAAACGGAACGTGCTCCGGAATAGAAAACAGGTACAGAGACATCTTTTGGCTAGTGTAAAAAAGAACGTATGAATCTCTCTAAGACGTACGGATCTTTTCTTTTGACGTCAGAAATTCTGACGTAACATCGCAATAGCCTTGAATGGACTTTTACCTTTAAAACTAACTGAGCAAAATGAGAAACGTGTTACATAGTATTAACACAGCCAGTGGCGGATTTGCAGTCTCGGCCGCCCTAGGCCCCAAGCTATCAGCCGCCCCTTTCTCAGTAGCCACCATACAGAATACATAATGAAATTACTTTATTACCGCCCCTAAATCTGGCCGCCCTAGGCCCGGGCCTACCGGGCCTTAGGGTAAATCCGCCACTGAACACAGCTTACCAAACAATCAGCTATCCAACTCTTAAAATTTGAACGATATGCGCATTTCCTCGCGCAGGCCGCCATTCTGGGTTGAAATCTATCAAATTCGACAGTGTTGGCTCGTCGCTCGTGGTCGTGTCAGATGAGTTGTTTGTGTTAGCCAGTGTCGTAGTTTCACTTTAGGGATATATGTTTTCTAGTTACAGTAATTAACAGTGTACATACGTTCTTGAACAAACTATTTATTTTATAATATCTGTGCTTGTATATAATAGAAATGGATAAACCGCGAGGTGGACACGTTTGTACCACTAAAAACTGCAGTGCGAAAAGTTATGAACCTAACAAGAAAATAAGTTTTTTTTTTAGATTTCCCAAAGATGCCATTAGGTAAGTTTTTTTGACAAGCATCATAAAAATGATGTACCTACTTTTGTAGCCTAGAAATATATTTCATTAATGTAAGCATAGCTGTTTTTACTGGAAGGTACGTAATTTTGAACGTAATACTTCTTACTATGATATTGTTTATCCTAAAATGAAGATTATGTTACAAATTACCTTAAACAAATTAATTGTTTTAGTAGTTATGTGTTTTTAGAGCGTAAAGTAACGGATTGCCGCTTGAGAACGAATATTACTGTGGAGCGCGTTAACCTTTGGCAATGGCAATCTTACTTCGCGCTCAAAAAATACACAGAACTTTTTCTGCACATTTTTCTCTCTACTTATTCTGAAATTTGCAAATGACTTGTCATTTTTCGCATATTATATTCGGGCATATTTAGAGCAGGAGTGCCAGCATCCATTGTAACAAATGCACGACTGTCATTTATTTATACGTTTGGTTGCCATCACTATCCATAGCACACTCGACGGAAAAAGTGAGAATTTTCTTTTCCATGTACGCTTTAGAGCATAAAATAAGGATGACGGGGCGTTCGTCGATTTTGCGATTTCATTTCAAATTACTAATTAGTTATTTTGCGCAGGGCTGTAGAAAAAAACAATTATTGTACAGGGTGGCCCGTTTAAGAGGGGCCTATAACTTATCTCGATAACGACGGGGGTTGCAAAAAAAAAAATTAAATTCAAAAGTTGTTCCTAGTAAAATAATCTTTATTTTTTTTATATTTTTTAATCGAAACTTTTTTATATACAGGGTGAACAAATAAAGTTATATTTTCTTTAATGAAACCCCCTATATTTTATTAAATTTTTGGATTCTATTTAAAATTCTACGCATATTTGATGTATGATGTTATACCTCTAGAGTTAGTACTTTCACAGCTATAAACAGTTGAAAATCGATACTTTGGTTATTTTTCACCCTGGTATCAAGAATACCATTAGAGATTGATCAAACTGAATTTCACATTCCTATCTGAACTTTTCAAGATCTATCTGACGGTACTAACTGGCAGGTGGTACGATGGGTACCAAATCTGGTACCTCGGAATGTGAAATTAATTTTACTCCATCTCTAATGGTCTTCTTGCTACCAAGATGAAACTTAGCCAAAGTACCGATTTTCAACTGTTTATAGCTGTGAAAGTACTATCTCTACATCAAATATTCTGAGAATTTTAAGTAGAATCAAAAAATTTAATAAAATATAGGGTGTTTCATTAAAAAAATTAACTTTGTTTGCCCACCCTGTATATAAAAAAGTGACAATTAAAAAAATACAAAAGAACAAGCAAAAAAATAAAGATCATTGTACTAGGAACAACTTTTGTATTTAGTTTTTTTGCAACTCCCGTAGGTTTCGAGATAATGTATAGGCCCCTCTTAAAAGGGCCACCATGTACAAAATTAACATAATTTAAAACTCATATCCATAGCTTTTTAAATCTTAAATTATATTAAATATTAGCTTCAAATACATGTACCTCTAAATCGCTTACAAAAGGTTGTTTTACGTTTATACAATATGTGTGTACTTTTATGTATAATCAAAGAAAATTTTACTACTTTTCTTTGGTATAATAATATGTTGTCTTAGGGCAAGGACATGGCTCATAAGTGGTCAAAGAGAAGATTTATTAAATATGGACAGTGACAGACTTTATCAGAATTACAGGCTTTACAGTATCCATTTCGAGCCAAAAATGTTTACAAACAGCCAGTTTTGTCGTTTAAATCACAATGCAGTACCTACGATTTTTAGAGTTTTCGAGGAATCCTCAAAAAATGATCATCCTATTGTTCTTGAGAGCCCGATATTTTGTTTTATATAGATACATATTTGATAACAAACCTATGTTATACCTTAAATAGTTATTTTTGTAAAATAAATCAATATTTTTATGATTTCAGTGGTTTATATTATCTTCCCGCTTAAGACAATATCTTATAAATGAAAAAACTAAGTATAGGTATCTATATTTAAAACAAAAAGTTGATATCTATTTTTTTGGTTTAGCGAGAATGTAGGTACACAAATATTCAAATAAAAATTAACTAAAACCGTTGATTGCATCCAATCAACGATAAAACTAAAAAAAAATAAGATATAATATCAAAACTCCAATCCTGTCTATTTAAAATTGAATACTCCTTATCCCGGCCCTGTGTTTTAACCCGAAATGGCGTCGGTCACGTCAGATTTTTATTTCCACTTTGACAGGAGAGTCGGCTAGCTGAATGTTTGGTAAGCTGTGGTATTAATGTGTCAGAAAGAGAATGGTAAAAAATAATGTACTAAATGAAAAGCCTTTTGTATCTAATGCTAATGAATTGATATCGATTAATATTCGAAGTCACTAGCCAATGGACTATCCGATAAAAGAACCATATAGAAAAAATCCGAATTGAAAATTTGTTCATGTTTCCGTTTGCCATTTGTGTATTTTTTAAAAGTTTATCTGGCAGTTCAAATAGAACCCTAAAATAGAAAAGCGTGTAGCTAGGGTGGGGTACAAAATACCAGAATAAAACTCTTTACATTTTATTGAGGGTATCATGAATTAATACATGTATTTAGTAATTTTTCGGATTTACTTACACTAACCCATACTAAAACGGGTACAAAATTATATTATCAAGATCATTCTGAGAAAACTCATGCTGTTTCGAACGAACCTTTTGTATACAAATGAAATTCTCAACCAAAAAAGTTTATATGTTGTTACAGTATGTAACTTTATTCATGACCTTAAAAAATATAATTATATCTCTCATCAGTATGGCACTGAAGGCATTCATAATGGTATGTTTAAAGTAGCATTGTGTAGAAATAACACCGGGAAACATTTTGTTAGATATCTGGGCCTAATATTGTATAATAAAAGCCCATTACAAATAAGAATGCTTAGATAAAAAAAATCGCTTCAAGTACAGCTTTAAAAAATACTTTCAGGAAAACACTCAAGTTTTCCTGCAATTGTTTTGGAAAATATTACATTTATGCTATAGAGTATCTAGCCTTGTTTTGTGATTTTTTGTGTTTGTGCGATGTTGAAATACTGTGTTTGTGTTTGTCATTTCTCTTTTGCGTTCTTATTAAATTATATTTTGCTTCTACTATTTTATAAGACTAGATTAAGGGCATTTGTATGTAGGTACCTACTAAATATTTATTGAACATAAAAAGCACATAAGGGTATCCCATGCCTAGGTGCTTCTACAAAAAAAAATAAGCAGAAATGTGATTTATCAATAGTTACAGGAAAATTATTGTGTATCATTTATTCATTCATAATAAAAGAATTTGAATTTGAATTTTTATCATCACCTTGACCCCAAACACACATTTTACTTAGTGCGCCCTTGTGTTGTTAAAGCACCTGGTTAGCTTTAAAATAGAGCACATAGTCGATTTATCCAACATAACTAGCATAAAAACCAAGGCCAAGGTCATGGAAGTCGGAGTGCGCTTTTCCCTGAACATATTAGAAAGTTTGGAGGAAGAGGAACAACGCTCTTCAAGCTGTTTCTGATAATTAAGGAATACCAACAAAGAATTAAAACTTTTTCTTCCCTTTAAAGAGAACCCACAAAATAATAAATGCCGTTTTCCAGCATTCAGTATTTATATTTGAATTATGCATTATTTAAGCTGTGACACAAAAGCCACATATTTATTATTAATTCTCCATAAAAATCTTTTACCAAACTAAAATAGCGAGTTTTAAACAAATGCACATTCACTTATTTCTGGTAAGTTGTACCTAATTATAATTTTAAAAATCTGTTATTGCGATGATTTAGGCTCTTAAGCCGTTTTAATTTTAATTGCATTAATATACATAACAAACTTTAAAATGAATATGACATTCTGATAGCACATACGCTACAACCCTTTCAAGTCAGATTTAAAAAATTGTTATAGGATATAAGTTGTTCGTGATTTAACTTAAAAATTGTAATTTTAAATAGAAAAATTATTATTATTCAATATTGTTTCATTTAAAGCATAAGCAAATACTTCAGTTGGATCATTTTTTCAAGTGACATTTAAGTCAAATCGAAAAAGTTAATGCAAAAATAAACGTTTTTTCCCTTCCTGTATTGTAAACATCCCATTTTGACATTGTTTTGAAGGACGTAAGTGAGAATTACGGATTGTAAGTCAACTTACCACCCTTGGGTAGTAATAATTTATGCCACCCTGTATTCATTAAGTTTAAACTACAAACATAGGAGATACCTTTAATTTTTTATTTCATCAATAACGTCAAGCTAACAATGATTTATAAAAATGGAGTAATATTAAGTGAAATGAATAATAGTACAATTATTAAAACATTATGAACATTATTTTACAAAATTTGGATAAATGGTCTCTCGTTTTTTCTCAATTTGTATGGAATGTTCTGACTCCATAAATTCTCCATCTCTAACCAAGTTTTCTGTTACTCTTGAAGTACTGCAGGAGACTTCTGGCTTCGTTATATTGTACAAAATTTTATTTGCAACTTCCTTTTTATTGTTGACGCTCTCGACTACATAGATTTCCATCCCCCATGTCGCTTGAGAGTTAAGACATCAACTCCAGTATTTGCTAATAAAGTGGCCGACGTTCTTCTCAGGAAGTGTCCAGTATACTGCTTAAAATTATCAAAGTTCAGAAATGTAGCAATTTTACTTGGAATTGAAGAAATCGTGTTTTTCCCGACATGCTGATTTAAGCACTTTCCATTTTGATATTGCATGAAGAAGCGAGGATTAAAATTCGTCATGAGAGATCTTATATCAATAGCGGGCCATACACACAGAGGTTGATCTGCCGGGACCACCCACCCACCCACACACCCATCCACCCTTACGTTCGTGTGAATGCATTGGAATGTATTCACGGAAACACATGCTGTATATCCACTATAATACGACTTTTGTTAAATATATCCTGGTTTTTAGTTAGATAAAGCAAAATATATCGTAGAAAGTGCTGACAAAGTACGGGCACGTATTATTTCACTTTTCGCAAGGGGCTCAAGAAAAGGAAACTAACCAAGTGCCAACCAAGACTAACCCAAGACATAGGTACCCAAAATCAAGGAAAAAACTTTGTAAATATAACCTTAAAACAAAAGCAACGGGGTTTGAACCCGGGCCGTCGAAATGAGACCTAACCATGTAGACCTCTCGGTCACGAGGGCTCTTGCGGCAAACTGATTGCATCGCCAAGACATGGAGGTCAAGTCAAACGTATGGGTGGATGTGTGTATGGGCGGGACAGGACAGTGGCCCTCCGCTAGCGCTAGAGTCTAATGTTTTCATGCATATAGGTTTTAAAAGTTTTAAGTGTGATAACGTGGTCAACATGTCTTCTGAAGGTGTTGTTTTGTCAAAGAATTTTCTGCTTTTCTCATTGGAGTATCTTGTTTTGCAAGAGCGTCTCCTACTAAATTTAACAAAAGCTCATACGTATTGATATCCATTCTTACATAAGTTTTAAAATCATCTGGATCATTCTCCCTTAACTCTTTTAATTATGGCTAATTTTTTTTTCTTAAACAAATAACTTTCAACCCACTTGGAACGTCTTTTTCTTACACTACTTTCTATTATTTGCATATTAATAATCATTCCACAACACAGAGCCAATTTTTTAGCAAGAAACATTTTCGAGACTACACTTCTTAACAACGCTTAAAAACCATGTGTGTAAAACTTTCGCGAAATCAAAGTTCCACAGTTTCGGTTTAAGCCGCAGATAAATCTTCGCTTTTCGCCCACTAACGCGCGGTTTTGTATGCAACAAAGCGACAGGAAAGATTAAAACTCATTAAAAGTATTTGTGTTAGTGGACATAGCAATTTTTAAACCGTGACGCAAGAGACAGATTTATCTGCGCCGTTCCAAACCGGCAGATCAACCTCTGTGTGTATGGCCCGCTAAAATGTAATTTTGAACTAATTTGGGGTCTGGTGTCATATAAGCACTGTCGATTTTAATTTTTTTTTTTGGGTTCAATGGAAAGGTTACCATCAAATGAAACACATTAATGCAAAAAAAATTGCGGATGAAGCACTTTTGACGCCAAAAATTGAAAAAGAAATTTCAGAAATGTCTGACATCTAAATGCGAAAACTCTCCCAATATGACGTTAATGATGACAATTTACTTGCAATGTTGTCAGACTTGGCGAACCTTCTTGATTTTCAAGTAAGCAAATTGCCAAGTCCAGGAGCATGTTCCATAAAGTAGAATAACAACTTGTGAAAGTAATAGTCCGGGAGCTGGCGACACTAAATTTTGTAAGATTTCATAACGATTAGTTTTACTATAAAAACCTAAAATCGATTCCTGCAAGGGTACCAGCGGGACACTGATTGACCGCGATATGTTAATTACGTTAAAAATAAAGTTTAATTGTTGAAAATAATAAAAGATGAAACTTTATCAATTTTTTAATAACATTACGCACGCTTGTCAGTAAATCAACCACAGCTAACCCGAAATAACCAACACTATCCCAAACTAACCAAAACCAACCCACACTAATCTAAACTAACATCTAATTCTAGTAAATCAAATATCCATTAAGAATCATTATTTATAAAAGTTTTCATCCCACAGTACTTTTGAAACATATTCAACATGAGGCTGTTATATTTTAGAACCAAATAGAAATTACAATTGGCAACATCTAAACGTACAACAGTTAGCTGAGTCGTGCTAAGCCAACCTATATAATCATTTTTTAAGAAATAGTCATGTTGACGTTTAGCTCATAAATATTATATTATCGTTTTAAATTTGAAAAAAACAGTTTTATTTGCAATTTTTAAGAAGAAAAGCTTTATATTATGTGATTATTAACATTCTGCGACCATACCTTAGGAGTGTGTACTGGAATTGTGTTTATTAGCAAAAAATGTATGTTAAATTTTATTTTTTATTTTCAATTTATTTTGCGAAAATGTGCTTCATCCGCAAATTTTTTTCCGTTAATGTGTCCCCTTTGATGTAATCTATCCATTGAACCCAAAAAAACTTCAAAATCGACGGTGCTTATATGACACCAGAACCCTAATTTAAAATAACAAACCTTCTCATCGCCACTTTTAGTCACTGTAAATTTACGTGCGATTCCATTTTTGGAATCAGGAATAGTAACAATTATAACTTCATGCCTTAATTCAACATTGTCCATTTTCATTATCCAGAGTTCATTAGAACGGCACGCTCCAGCAATTCCCATTATCATTACAACCTTCATCATTAAATAAATATCATCGGGGGCTTCAAACAGGAACGTATTCACATTTTCCCTGTCAAACACATTGGATTTTTTAGGTTTATACCCGTCATTTCTTCTTTTTAAAAATGCTCGAAGTTTAGGATACTTGGAAATATCTATGTTTTCCTCTATGAAAAGGATGAACTTCAACATGGAATATTCACACCATAAGCTTGATGGAGACTTTTTACAGCAGATTTTTCGTGAAAGTACGCCAAAAGCACGGTTTCTGAAACTACAGTAGCAGTCTTTGTTTGGCACCATTTCTTGAAGTATTGATACGTTGCTTCATACCTCTTCCTCGATTTCTCTGGCAGCAGCGACAGACAAGCGATATTTGGCTATTATACAAATCAATAATTTCAATTTTTCACAATTTTTAACAATAAACTGTCAGCTTGACGTTATTGATAAAATAAGAATGTTTATGACGTTATAGAAACCGGCCGGAGCTGTCTTCATAATTTCATGCGAAAAGTATCGAATTAAATTAATAAAAATCTAAGAGTTAATTCTGCAGGGAGGAGAAAAAATCTTGTATACTCCACGGGATGTAAGTATATTTAATAGTCTCGAACTATATTGTAAGCCCTCGGGCACAAAATCGTCCTCGACTAGTAAATGTCACTTATAGTTTAAATAACTATTCTTGAGCTGAATTATTAACAGTGAAAAGTTAAACATTTTATTTAGTTGTCAAATTAATAGTCAATGTTTATTGTCTTGTGTGCCAATATATTTTGATTGGACATACTCATTAAATGTATGCTAATCGAAATACCAATATATTACGATGACAGATTTTGAACTCATAATGGCTCTGGTTTAATCTAGCAAATTTGCTCTGTAACGCTTTCTCGTCAAACATAAAACGGACTCCATTAACTAAATTCGGAGCAGTAGGCCTTATTTCCGCCCTCCATTCATTTTGGATTCGAACGATCCAACAGAGGCTGATAAAGGGTCTCCCTTTATTACAGCAGGCTCAGAGTGCCTTTGAAAAACAGACAAGGATTCCAAATTACTTAGTGGGGGGATTCCGGTAAAGAGAAAATTAATTTGTTTGTTGTTTTAATTATGGATGTTTGATTCTATTTCGATGCTATTATAATCATTCGCCTAATGCTTTTTTCAACGTATCTATGATGATACGCTTTAATCATCCTATTTTAGATATAATAATATGCTTTTACCGGCTTATTTTGCTTAAATTAGTTCCTATTTTCCCAACGCTGTACCACAGGAATATTCATCCTTAAAACCAAGTAAAGTATAAAAGGGATATAAGATAGTTAGATAAGATGCTTTATTGTCAAAAAATTTTACAATTTGTAGACAAAGCTAGAGCTAGTGTACAAACCATATAAAAACACAAATAGAAACCAACAATAAAAAGAAAAAGAAAAACCTAACTATACAAAACATTATACAATTGTGCAAAATGTACGTGGTCAAAATAATATATAAAATATTAAATATCAAAATAATTAACGTCAAGTCCTAAACACTAAATACCAAACATTAAACCAGTGCGTAAGATGCTCAAAATTAAGTATTAATAAAAAAGTCGTTCACTGCTTATAAAGCTCTCTCCAGTAAGTATGACCTCAAAGCTCTACGAAATGCGGGAGAAGATGTTATTGACTTCATTTCAAATGGCAGATAATTGTGCATTTTTTTTGGATTGTAAAGTATAGAGCTTTTAACTAACTTTTAGCGTGGGGTTGGCAGATAAAGATCATGCTCCGTATTCCTAAGTGGATAGTTGGGAGATGGCTTATCTGGAATAGCAGATACGTGCTTTTTTGTCCGAAAAAATCCGGCATAATTTGCGTGATAATCTAGAACTAGTTTTAGTTATTCTAGTTGGTGAGTTAACATGCATGATGATACCAAGAGGGTCGAAAATGGACCGAAGGGATTCTTGAGCAGCACACATACTGGAAAAGTCAACATTAAGGTCGCCACACAAAATTAATTTGCTTTTAAAGGCAGGGACTCAATCCCAATCAACTAATCTTTGACTGAATATATGCGTGCCAGCGTCAGGTGTTCTGTAAATACAAACATGATTGAGGTCATAAGCATAATGATAGACGATGGAAAATTCAAATACTTTCTCACACAATAAATTATCGAATTTAGTCACTGCCGAAAAGTCGTTGTTAGTTGTTAGTAGACAATATCATAGTATCTTCATGAGATAAATTACTTCTATTAAATCTAGTTACTGTAGTATAATTTTTGACAAACACAGTGTCTAATTTTGGTCCTTCGAGCAAGCAAGGCGGTATACCGTCGAGAAGTAACCAGCCAAGCAACTACAGCGAAACTAAACCGAGACCCCAATAATCTATCAAGCAAGTACACGGGGCATTCAGAGAAGACTGCTACCGCACAGCGCTTCGAGCATATGGGCGCTGAGGACAAAAATCATAACTCGGGTAGAAAATCATAATTTGTCTCAAAAATTGATCGGTGATGTTTCTCTTTGAAAAAAAATAACTTACATGTTTACTGATTTACAGCAAATACAGAAACTAAGCATATTTAAAACCAAAATAAGTTAATTTACCTTAATTTAATTAAAAATGTATCAGAAAACATACCATAAAGCAAAATAGGATTATATCCAATCAAAACGACAACATTGCCCCTATATGTAGTATATGGCATATACTCCTCAACTTTTTAAACTAAATGTTAAATTATTATTTCTTTGTATGAACCCATCAGAAATAGAAAAACAATCAAATCGTGTTGCATTAAACAAATTAAGGTATTTAAATGAACTAAATAATCCGCAATCTCAGTTTCAGTCTTCCAGAATATGACGCAATTTAGGTTCTAAGAATAAATTCAATAATTATTGTAGTAGGTATTTCCACCAGAAAATAAAAAATAAAAAACATATGTGCGACAAATACTTTCCAGCATTACATTTTTTAGGACTTTTTACAGGAGGTCTGATAATGTCGCATAAATAAGATATAATCAATGAAGGCAAAATCATAGTTGAAGCCTAAATGAACGCCTAATCGTAATGTAAAGCTTGAAACATGTTAACTTAAAAAATCATTATTTATAAATAATTGTTAAAACCCAAACTAACCCAAACTAGCCCAAGTCAAAATTTTCAATATTAAATATCGGTTGAAGATTATTTTTTAAAGTATGTGAAGGCGAAACAAGGAACTCTTCTATATCAATAATTGGTTTGGAATGTTTTGTTTTTAAATTTCTGAGAGAGGCAATAAATGGGTCAGACGAAAGTGTCGTGAATGATACTTAAATAAATCCTCGCAAGTATTTTTCCGTGAAGATTTTCGGGTGTGATTTAATATATTGCGACGAAAAAAATTTATGGGTGGCCTCTAGGGCTTCTTCTGATATCTGCCCTATAGGCAGATCAAACACATCAAATGATTCTATAATTTGAATACCATTAGTTAATAGCTTATGCACACTACATGGCAGATAATACCACCCATACCCATACCACCCATATAATAAATAAGACTCTATGGTCTGGGTTATTAAAGTCCTAAACTTAGAAAGGTTAATTTTCCGCCCACTCGCGATCACACTTAAAATAATAGAAACATTTTTAATTAGGTTTTCATCAACTCCGGTTATTTCTGAACTGAGTTTGGGATTAGAGTAGAAGAGCTAGCGGCCAAATCGTCTAAGGTGTTTTAACAAGGCTAGACATTTGTTAGCCGGTGACTAATTACTACTTAATGGGAATGGTAATGACCTGTTACGCCATATCGTGTTGCGTCATTGATAAACTAATTTTTCAAAATGCAAAAAAAAAAACAAAAAATTATGTTGTTTTCACAAAGCTATAATTTTAATATGTTCTAAAATTCTTACCTCTGAAATTAAAAAACAATGGACAGGCGATTTCGATGGTTGCATCTCCATGCCAGGAGGGCATATACTCCCTATGTTTTATATATTTATTATGGTGCTTTTACAAATACAATACATAATACATTTCCTTGGCAAAAATATTTTCTGCAGGTATGTTGAAGTGTTGAACTAGAAAATATCTAATGGACACAAAAAAATACTTGATCGCCGAAATTTTTTAATTTTCAAATGAAAGAAAGAATAACAGTAAAAACAAGATTTCAACAAATTTGGACGAGGCGCAGCCGAGGCCAGCAACACAGGAGTCCAGGAATGTGCTTTTCCTACGAGTTGCACATACTATTTTTTTATCCGATCGAAATTAATTAGAATACGTAGTTATATAAATAGAGCCAAATATTACTCTAATTAAATTTAAAACGGTGTTTTAAATTTAAACTTAACATAATATCAAGTTTTGAATCGAGCGAGCTTGCAGTGTATTACGTAGCTACGGAAAACTAAATGTTACTTTTGATAGACGTCAGATCTCACAAACAAGGCGTTTGAATATGACAGAAATATTATATTCCCGGCCTAGGACGGCAATGTTATATTCCCGGACAGTTATTTTCTATTCTTGTACAGGGTGATCCCCTATAATCTCGCCCCCCTTTAACTTTTTATTTTAAGTGTCCCAAAAAAATTAAAAGTATGGTTATGTAGGTACTGAAAAATACTTTTTTTCTGCGTATAAAAAATATTGGAAAAATGATCAGTATACAGGGAAAAACAAAAAGTTATTTTTTTTTTCAATATGAGCTTATTTTTCGATTCCTCGTAAAATTCTAAGCATATTTTATGCAGGATGTTACACCTCTAGAGTTAGTAGTTTTACAGCTATAAACAGTTGAAATCGGTACTTTGGCTACTTTTCACCTTGGTAGCAAGAAAATCATTAGAGATGGAGTAAAATGAATTTCACATTCCTATCTTAACTTTCCAAGAGCTAACTGATGGTGCTAACTGATGGTACCAACCGAGGTACCAGATTTGGTACCCATGGTACCGCCTGCCAGTTAATACCGTCAGGTAGCTCTTGAAAAGTTAAGATAGGAATGTGAAATTTATTTTACTCCATCTCTAATGATCTTCTTGCTACCAAGGTGAAAAGTAGCCCAAGTACCGATTTTCAACTGTTTATAGCTGTGAAATTATTAACTCTAGAGGCATAACATCATATATAAAATATGCTTGGAATTTTACGAGAAATCGAAAAATAAATGAATATATAGGGTGTTCCATTGAAAAAAATTAACTTTTTGTTTTTCCCTGTATACTGATCATCTTTCAAATATTTTTTACACGCAAAAAAAATAGTTATTTGTGTATTTAGAGCGCAAAGTAACGGATTGCCGCTTGAGAAAGAATGTTACTGCGCGACGCGTAACGGAGCGCAGTAATCTTTCGAACACGGCAATCTTACTTTGCGCTCGAAAAACACACAGAACTTTTTCTACAGCCGCATTTTTTAAAATTAAATGCACATTTTTCTCTATGCTTTATCTGAAACTTGCAAATGACTGTCAGTTTTGACATAATATTCGGGCTTCGGGCATATTTAGAACAGGAATGACAGCAACAAACTGTAAGAAACGCACGACTGTCATTTATTTATCTTCGGTTTCCATCACCATTCATAGCACACTCGACGAGAGAATTCTCTTTTCCATGTTCGCGCTAGAGCGCAAAATAAGGATCCCCGGCATTCGTCGATTTTGCGATTTCATTTGAATTCAGTAATTAATTATTTTGCGCGCGGCTGTAAAAAAATGGTATTTTTTTAAGGTTTTTACACTATGCTGGAGGAAATCAACGATTTCCTCAGTCAAATGTGGCGCCATTTTCTGAATCTGTGGGAAGTTTGTTGTAAGTAAGTAAAATGATTTCAAAGGTACTAACTAAAATGTTCCATTATTAAACATTCGATTCAAACGTGGGACGTGGATATACAGGGTGGCCCCTTAGTATCCCTTTATTTACATAAAAATGTTAGATCCAAAAATTGTAGAATATGTTGTGGCGCATATTTAGATTCTACATGAAATTCTAAATACATTTCATGAATAATGTCCTATATCTATCTCCAACTGTTTTCGAGATATTGACAGTTGAAAATCGGCCGTTTATCCAATTTGACAACCTGTAAAATCTATACGACTTAAGATAGAGCAAAATGGTTTGCACTTTCCTATACTGTTTTTTTATAAGCTATCTTTGATATTAACTTTATATTTAACCAGAGGTTAAATTTAACTGAAATGTTTTAACTTCTGGTTAAATCTAAAATTAGTGTCAAAAAAGCAAAATAAGAAACTGCCAACTATTTTGCTCTTTTTTTAGCCGTTTAGATTTTATAGGCTGTCAAACTTGGTAACACAAATGAAGTTCGACCGTTCCATCAATTCCACAACAAATACCGATATTAAGAACACTTTTTATTCACCAGATTTAGATACTGAAAAGTGATTACTGAGTATTTAAGACACACATAAAATGCATTTGAAACGCATGAAACACAACCACAGATTAACCCAATGATAACAATATTTTCCTATTTAATTATAATTTTAAACATGACGTAAGCCTACTTGCTAAAATCTTGGTTGTGTGTCATGCGTTTTTACCATTGATTTGTATAGGAGTGGATAAGCAATAGCCGCCTGTCGCATTACTCAAAAGTGGCAACCTATGGGCGAAAAAACAGGTTTCTGCGTATGACAAAATCGACGCAAAATCGAAAAACGTAAACAAAGAAGATACCGTTTTGTCATGCGCACTAAAACACTTGTCGTCTCAGCAGGCCTCGGTCAGGATCGAACTTGGCTTTTGTCTTTGACGTGTTTTCGTTTTGACGGCGCGGCGTTTTGAGTTAATAATTCGAGTTTTTACTTTCTTTGGACCTAGTGTCTGTAGTTGCTTAATTGGTTTTAGTTTAGTGGTTCATGCTTGTGCTTTGAGCGTACCCTATTTTGATTTTCGTTCTAATTGAACAATACGCTAATAAACAATGGGCGATGCTACCAAAATAGAATCCTGAAAGTGTATGGTTGTGTTTTGTAGTAGTAGAGGCAAAATACCCGGGATTTTCCATTTCAAGTAAGTCTAATTATTATAAGTATTACTTATTTACACCTTATTGTTTGTTTCACTATGCTAACTGGGGCCCATTTCACAATCGGCAAGACTGCTCTACCGAATATTTGGTGAAATAATCACTTTCGAAGTCCGGGCCTGCCTATTTACCTTCACGATGCAACAGCTAGCTCCTACTAATTTTCTAATGCGCAAGTCCAAATTGAAATCTCTTTGTTTACATCTCGCGGTCGTAAATTTGCCATATTTGGTCTATTTATTGCTTATCCACTCCTATACAAATCAATGGTTTTTACGGAAGATGGTTGATAAAAACTCCGAAATTCCAAATTCGGTACGAAAAATCGTTGTAGATTTATAGAAACAGGGCCTTACGGGAATATTGGAGAAACTATTGAAAAATCACGTGGAAGTATTCAGTATATTTTTAACCAATTTATAATTGTGCTCGCCTGGCAGTCGCTTGCAACCAACAGAAGCACCTGTCGTTCTACATAGTTTCTTAAAATAGATGAATAAACATCCCGTATAAATTATAGCTTTGTAAAAGCACCGTAAAAATACATGAAATATAGGGAGCGTATGCCCGCCTGGCACGGAGATGCAACCATCGAAATCGCCTGTCCATGGTTTTTTAATTTCAGAGGTAATATTAAATTTATAGCTTTGTGGAAGCAACATAATTTTATGTTTTTTTTTGCATCTTGAAAAATTAATTTATCAGTGACGCAACACGATATGGCGTGACAGGTCATTACCATTCCCATTAAGTACTATTTAGTCATCTGTTAACAAATTTCTAGCCTTGATAAAACACTTTACTCGATTTGGCTGCTAGCTTTTAGACTATTAGCAAAAAATCTCCTAGCGGTGGTCCCATCGTTTGAACATCCGAACCCTTGTTTCGGTTGATCGACAATTAAACTCATTCGAGACTTTTTGCGGAAGAATTAGTTTTTGACAAGGTGTTGCACACACTACCGTCAACCATAGTTAAATGTAAATCATATGATACTTCAAGAGAATAACCGCTAACGCATATATGTTGATGGCATTAGACTGTTGACGAAGGGCGCTCATTGCTCCACAGGTGCTGTTTTGAGGCAGTTACAATCAATTTTAAAGGCACGAAAGCGATGGTAAACAAGTATTCGTCAGTATTTTCGGCATTGCAGAATGTTTGCTTATAAACACTATGTCCACCACTGCCGTCAAAAGTCCATTTGCAAACCAATTTTTCCGTAGTATTATCTTTAAGGTCTATTAAGTTAGAAAGACTATCAACAGTTTTGTTTAAAATATCTTGGAGTCCAACATACGCACGAGTGTCACTAACAGAAATAAATGTAGGCAAATATTGTTTTTTGATTCGATTGATTACATCAGTGCTTGGGAAGCAGTCCTTGTGAAGAGCGTTAACGACAGATCTTAATGTCTTGTACTTCCATTCCGAAAATTCAAGATCCAAGTACAAGGCCAACGCCTGTGTAGGTGATAAACCTTTGTATGACGGCTCCACACCTCCAGAAGAACTTGATACCGAAGAACTGGTTACAGAACTTGCAAACTTAAGCTCTTCCGAGGTATAATTTTTGACAATATCGCCAACACGCCTCTTCTTCGTTTTTATGGAGCAGTTGTTGAAGTCTTTTAAAGGCCGTCCACGGACTCCAGATTGATGTGCACTGCTACTTTCTTGTGAAGATAAATGTTCACTTACGTATTTCGGCAACTCGACAGAGCAATCAAGCCAATTTTTATTAATTTCTTCCAAGCGAGCAAATACCGCCTTGCCTTTACCTATTTTTTTTTCTATGTCCAGGCACAATAGGTTACAAAATTTTTTCAGAGAAATATCTAGTGCAGTTTCGGTGCAATCAAAAGCAAAGTAAGTACTGCTTAATAAAACTAAAAACATTTTGGAGTCTTTCGCCCTTTGAGTGACCATCAGAATGCCATTTCTTAAAAATATCTCTATGTTTAAATCTCAGGCATGGTTCTAAAAAAATAAGTTTTTGACTAAAGGGGCAACTTCGGGCAATTTTTTTTATTTTGTAGAGAATTAACCAAAAAGTAATAAAATGAACAAATCCCGAAACCGTTTTTACCTTTTTTTAAAAATCGCTTCTGAAGTTGGATGAATGAGAAAAATACCAAATGATTTTGAACTACCGTCAGTTATTTGTAAGTAGTAATTTTTCGTGTTGCAAACAAAATTTCCTTACCATTGTTAAGTGTAGTCATTGTTAATATACAAATATTGCACCTAAATCAATTATTTGGGTCTTTAAAGCGAGAATGAAAACCATTTACTTCTAATCGCCAAATTTGATCACCACTGACAGCTCGTGTTTTGACCGGCTTTGTTTCTGTAGTTTTTGATACCGGCCTAATTCATTACTTAGCAACCCTTATTGAACCATATTGAACAAGGCTACGTGATCTAAATACCTCAAATCGAATGTTGATATTTTGCATTTTTCCATTGCTCGAAGCACTGTGTATCGGTCCAAAAAAAGAAACTACAGCGGAACGCCACCGATATCCCAATAATCTATCGAGCAAGCACAGGGGGCATTCAAAGAAGACTGCTACCGGCCTAAACAAAGAAAATACAGCGGAACTCCACTGAGATCCCAATAATCTATCAATCAAGCACAAGGTAAAATTTGTACCTACATGAGAATAATATATGTGCCAGTTGCCTATCGCACGATTCGCATGTTCTATGTCATTCCGAAGGTCGATGCGTGTCATGCAGAAAATTTCACCACACATTGCTCCATGTTGAAAGACCTCATCAAGAACTGATTTGCTCTAGAAGAAATGATCAAGCTCAGATCAACGTTCAGATATTCGGCCAGAAATCAACAACATCGACAAAATACAGCTAATCACAGCCTTCAAAGAGGCGATTTAGTAGTACTAGCAACACGTGCGAGTGCCAGATGCATACGGCACTGATCAGCATCTACGCATCTTGGTGGATACTGGATCACAATGTACCTTTATCACAGAACAAGTAGCCACATTATTAGCCATGCCCAGGCAAAAAATTCAAGTTGAAATAACTGGAGTTGGAGCAGGAGGACCTCAAAATGCAAAATGGAAGATAGAGGCAGTTGTCAAACCTCGGTTCACAAGCAACTTTGCATTACAGGTCCCATGCTTAGTCTTACCAAAGCTAACACACTCATTACTGACGAGGCCACTCCAAATGAAAACTGAACAATGGAAAAACGAAATTCTGACCGATCCAAAATTCTCCCGGCTGATCCTAGGAGCTAGGGAGTATGGAGAGATCAAACTAGAAGGAATCAGGAAGACAGAAGATAGCATTCTTGGGCAAAACACAGAGCTAGGATGGATCTTGTCTGGGGCGATAAACAACACTAGCCGGAACAAATTTGAGATACACGGATTAACAAGTCTAGTAGAAGAAGATCAGCAACTCACGAAATTCTGGGAAATGGAAGAAGTGTCAGAACAAATAGAGCTTACAGAAGCAGAGCAATTTTGTGAAAAACATTATGAGGGCAACACAGTTAGAAATGCTGATGGCACCGACACCGTCAGAATACCATTCAATGAACTGGAAGGCAAACTGGGAATATCAAAAAATCGAGCAGCAGCTAGATTAATTCAGCTAGAAAAACGATTCGTTAGAAAAGAAAATTTAAGCCAAGAATACAAACAATTCATGCAAGAATATCAGACCTTGGGGCATATGGAAGAAGTTCAAGGTCATGGCAAAATAGCAAAATAATATATTCCCATCAGCCAGTCATAAAGGAATCAAATACAACAACAAAATTAAGGGTGGTATTTGACGCATCATCAAAAACGTCAAATGGACTAAGTCTAAGTGACTATGTACACTGGACCTAGACTTCAGCCAGAATTATGAGACATTTTACTGCGATGGAGATTTTACAAAACAGCAATAGCAGCAGACGTAGATAAAAATTCATCCTGAAGACCAACAATATCAAAGAATTTTATGGAGAACTGATCCAGCTCGTCCAATAGAAGAATATACCCTAAAAACAGTCACGTATGGAACAACATCTGCTCCATACCTAGCAATAAAAATGATTCAGCGGCTAGCCGAAGATGAAAAGTCTAGATACCCAAAAGCAGCTGCAGTCACAATGCAAGACTTTTACATCGATGACCTCTTATCAGGCGCAGACACAATTAGAGAGACGGAAAATCTCACAGTAGAATTTATTAACATGTTCAAATCAAGAGGTTTTACACTACGAAAATGGACAAGTAATAGCAGTGAAAATGGAATCAGTTGAAACTAGCCTAAAAAATCAAGAAGACCTCGAGATAATGGAAGACAACATCCGAAAATCGCTTGGGATACACTGGGCACCACATAATGACACGTTTAGATTCAGAGCAAGTGCTTCCACAACCGCCAAAGTAACCAAAAGGACAATCCTGTCAGAAGTATCAAAGCTATTTGATCCACTGAGGTGGCTTGCTCTAGTAGTAATAATGTCAAAACTCTTAATTCAAGATCTTTAGCTGCATAAATTTAAATGGGGCGACGAAGTTCCGGAAAAAATCCATTCAAAATGGAAAGCATTTGAAGAAGACTTGAAAAATGTAGAAAACATTTTAATATCCTGTTGGACAAAGCAAACCAAGTAGTAATATAGAGCTACATTGATTTTGTGACGCATCTGAGAAGGCATATGGAGCAGTAATCCATATAAAAGTACAAACCCAGTGCTGTTTGACTAAACTGCTCCCTTTGAAACCCTTCAAAGGCTAATTATTCTACATGTCTAGAAAATACCCTACTACAGTCTACATTAAATTAATATATCAAGGGCTGCCTAAACACACAGGCTCATCAACATTTAACCAATGTTCAGTTATGGCAATGATTTCTGGAAAATTAAGCTCTTCTAATAAAAGAAATAATTCATCTGCTTTGTGTCTTAAGGACTGAATATTAATAAGAAAAACACTAAGCTTGCCATAATCAAATTTTTCAAGGGGTGCTTGATCCTCTGTTCGCGTCAATCTACCTAAATATTCCCTCCTCTAATCGCAGAGCAAGTAACAAAATAATTGCTATGACTTTCCCTAACCTTCTGAAGGTGTTGAAGTCTCTCCGATGAAAAGAAAGACCTGAAGGCAGAGAGATCCGTTTCAACCTCAGCCGAACCAATACCGTAGGCGTCGTAGAAGCGATAATATAACTTATGCAAGGTGTCACTAGGAAGTCCCTCCGAAGCTAGAGCTAATTTGATGCTAGTGTTGGTGTGCCCTTCAAAACACACACTGGAGGGTTGGTCATGGAGATAGGCAAGGAACAGCCGAAGAGCCTTTAATATAGAGGGGTCCCTCAGTCTACCCAGCAAATAACGTCCATTAGCTGCATACGAATCTCGTGACAGCCGCACTATAGGTGGAGTCATCGGATCCATATTCAGCCCACTATCCCTATTCGCACTTTTCTCCACAACAACCTCTAAATTCTCTAGCGCAAGCTTCCCGGTCAGAGCCAACTCCAACCGACCTCAGCCCTCCAGGTATATGTACGGATGTTGCGTCAGAGCGTGGTGGTAGGCTTCGGCCGTCCAAAGTGCCTGGTACAAAATGTTGATATCCAGTGGACGAAGTACTTGCTGCAGGCGACGATACCTTTAAGGGTGTTAAAGATAAATTGGTAGTGACTATTTCAGTACCCGGCGGCCACATATTTATGTCCTTCAGCTGCTTTAGGTGGCTTTTTTTTCTGCACACCAACCTTGAAATCGGAGTGTGAACAGTCCTTATTCTTCAGCATTGGAAAGCATCGGATAAAGTCAGTAGTTCCAAGTTTTTATTTGGCATAGTGTGCAAGCTGGTTTGGTGTATAAGGAGGTGGGATCTTGGACACTACCACATAATGCCAGTCTTCTTTTATGGGGGATATGTGAGGTGTGGGAGCAATGATTTTAGGAGAAGTAATGACTTTAGGAGAAGTAATAACCACTGTGTCATGGTTATCTCTATGGTCGGTCTGAGTCGAAATCGATTTTTTCTATTGGTGGATTACCTACTTCTAATAATTGGCTTATCTTTGGCAGCCAACTTTTCTATCGTGAGTGCCATTTGATTTACACTTTTTCGCATATCGCCCATTTCCTTCAAAAAATCTTCCTTTGATGAGTCGTGAATCTGAACTTTAACAGACTCATCATGATTGTCCATAAAAATAGATGGCAGATTGAATACATCTTGCTTCATTTCCTTGATCAATTGGAATAAAGTTTCTTGTCTATTATCAGAGAATCTGGTATGGAGGCTGTGAATGTCATCTATTTTTTTGTATAAAATTTAGAGCATCTTTGTTACCTTATCCAGCCCAGTACAAGTCATATAAAAATTCCGTCGACACTCCCCACTACAGCGAAGTTTATATTTATCCTTTTCTGCGACGATTCCCTGGGAGGAATCACACTTAAACTCAGCTATTTCGATATTAGTGTTCATTGATTATAGATAAAAGTCAATGGCAGCTGAAAAAGGTAAGTTTGTCTAAATAGGAACCAATAACAAAACAGAAACTATAAATTAACCAGGAACACATGCACAGCGAAAGTCAGCACGCCCCGTAAGGATGAAGTTCAATACTTATAAATAAAGGTAAAGGTTAATAGCAGCTAGACAAGGTCAATTTTAGTCAAACAGGAAAGCGTAAACTTGCACGTCGACACGATAACGAAACAAAAGAGTATATAAAATATCAAAACAAAACAAACCCTCAATACCGGCTGAGCCAACGAAAAAACGGAAACACGACCGTGTGACTGCTGCTTCGACACATGTGTGGAACGGTAAAATGGTATGAGTTCTTCGATAATGTATGTTTATCAATTTAGCGTGACTGCGACTAAACTTAAATACAATCCTGTATCTGGAGAGTTAACTTCTAAATCGCAAAAACGTAATTTTAATGCTCTTTTCCTAACAGCTTACATACTTTATTTCAAGTTAAAGTTAGAGACCAAGACAAAAAACAGCTGATTCCATCATACTCCAAACATTTCAAATGAAAAAATATTCTGCAGAGCGAGAAAGTTCTGGATTAATCGAAGTATGATGCATCTCCCTTGATGCTGTTATTAAAATTCACGATTGCGATTTATATCCGTTTATAAAATGTCTGACGGATCATTATTTTGAGTGAAAAGGAAGTTGATTTCTAATCAAACATTTAAAAAAACTAATTGGATATCTAAGTAAAAAAGGATATCAGGAGAGAAATGCATCGATGCCCCAGGGATCATTTTAACTTCTGCCGAGAGGTAACCGTTGTTATCGCATTGCTTTTACTACAATTCTTCATATAATTGATCCAATTAGGGATTTCTATTATATAATGAACAGTGTCTGTGAACTGTCTTTCCACTGATATTGCTAACCAGTATTTCTAATTAACGATTTCCTTTTTGTTGTTCCGAGTACAGTTTTTTTGAAGAAACACATTTCTCTTGCTATTCATGACACGATATGGAAAAAATAGATTTATTTGTCTCTGAGTAATATTGTAACGGAATATATGTTTATTCCGCTCCACTAAAACTTCAGTTTATTTACAAATGATTCTCGGTATTCAATATTTAAGTTGCCAGTGACATCTATTCACGAATGGATTTATTTCGTGCAAGTAAATATTTTAGAAGCACTAGTACGCTGTTTTATACCTACAATTTGTGGATTTATTTCACTGTAGATTACTATATTTAAGAGTGACATCTATTCGCGAATGGGTTTATTTCGTCTGGTTGGCAATTTGGGAGTGCAGTACGCTATTTTATACCTACAATTTATGAATTTAATTTACTATAGATTACTATATTTAATATATATTGGGTATTTTTTTGACTTGACGCTGCGTGATCTATAGTGGTAGTCACATGGTATAAATTATTCAATTAAAACATCGGAAAATATAATTTGTCGAACGTGTTAAATTTTGAAAGCAAGGTCGTTTATCTTGTGTCGAGACGCCGACGATGGGTGAGTGCTAGTTTTAAATCTTGAAATATTTTACGTCAAACAGAGCAGCGACAGAGGCTGACATTCTTTGTGAGAGACTCAAGCAGCGCGGCGACAACGGCCGTTGCTTCACAGTTGAGTGTTTGTAAACTTAACCTTAAACAGCGCTAGTCACAAAATCTAGGTCAGGGGAGGGCAACGTTGCCAATTCTCAGTTACCATTACTTGTAATTTAAAAAAGCATTTTTAACCTCACGCATGGTCCTACGATCGCTTCCCTTGCTCCGGGGCTCAACCAAACAAAACTAACCAAAAAATGAAAAAAAAAAAAAGAAACAAACGTAACCTTAAAAAAAACTCGTCACCGACGGGAATCGAACCCGGGGCAGGGTGCCGTGTCACAAACACGCAGCTTGCAAGCAATTTGCTGAAACCCAAACACATGGGTAATTCTACACGTTTGACCAACGTTGCCAAGAATTGGCAACGTTGCGCTCCCATGTTAGAAAATGCTCCACAGGTACTATATGGTTTGAAATGAAGCTTTAAATATTATTAAATGAAGTTCGTTAATAAGGTTTCAGATTTTAAGTAATCTGAAATAAACTATAAAATAATATTATAAAATATAATTTTTTAATGTTTGTTTATTAAATGTGAGGGTATTTTATTGTAAAATACAATAAAAGCTAGCTAGAGTCCGAAAAATAAATTTAGTACATTTCGGTCTTAAATTAATGGTTCATTAACGGGAAAGATATAGAAAAAGTACGCCACCAAAAAACGCATGCTGCAAATAAATCAAATTAGGAAAATGAAAAATACTGGAAACTGGAACTTATTGCAATATTATAGTTTGTAAAAAAAACATTTTAGGACTAAAAAAGTCATAACGACAATTTGTTTGAAAAAAGGACTGCCATTTTCAAAAAAGTACAGGTGGCAACCCTAATCAGGACTCGTATAGAAAGCTAACGTGGTTAGGAAAACGTGCTGCATCGAGTGCAAAAATTGTTTTTCGGTCGGTATTGTGGATAGAACTGTTTCGTAGCCCCTTTTTGCTGAAGGTTCCAAACCCCAACTCAATATCATGTTAGTAGAAGAACCAGCAATCGTAAGTACAGTTCTCAAATCTTGCAAAGCCTTGCCAAAGTGCATATTGGATATTGGCAAATGAGAAACGCATTATTCGCAGTTCTCTTTTACACGAGACGTGGCTCACCAAATCCCGTCATCCTCCTCCAGGCTGGAGAACACCGAAGTAGCAATTCTGGAGCTGATCAATGACAGTTGGTGGCAAGCGGCGCTTCATTGTATAGCAGGCAGAACGTCAAACTGGTGAGAGTAGTCTGATTATAGGGAGTGACGCCCCCGCCATTCCAAGTTGCCGCAGTATGCATTGAAACAACAATCGTGTTAACAACAGCAAATGTTCCTTCCTGCGTTTGGTGTTTTTTTTGTGAGATATACTGTGAGTTAAATATTGTTTTGAGTATCGCCTGATGTTAAAAAAAGTGGTGAAATTATTGATAATAATAATTATAGTGCAAATCTTGTGTAATTAGAGAAAAATGCGAAGAGGTCCTTTAAAATTTATTGTCATAAGTTAAAGAATATGATAAATGTTCAATAAAAAACTGCATTCCATTAAGGTTTAAAATATGGTTTGAGGATTGTTGTTGCTGTGGTAAATGTACTATAATTAGTACAATTTTACATTTCTACTCCACAGTTACAAATGGAGTGTGACGTGTGTAAGGAAGTAGCTGGTAGGAATCCAGTATTTGCATGCGATTATTGTCAAAAAAGGTATTGTAAACAATGTGGTAACCTTACAGCTTCAGAGATAAAAGTATTGGAACTGTGAGAGAGAGTTTTGAAATTTCGATGGCAAAAATGCGAAAGATTCGAGTCACAAGCACTAGCTGAAAAAATTGAAGATAAAGAAAGTATTTTTGAAGCGAAAGAAGAAATAATAGCCTTGTTTACGACAAAAGATAACAAATTTAGAAAACCTTGGTACTCGAAATGTCACACCCGTCTCTTACAGTGAAGCTGCTCAAAATACCAAAATTAATGTACCTAAATTGAGCCCTAACCTGCCTAGCATATTAATTAAACAGCAAGATTCAGTGAAAACAGAAGCTGATAATAAAGAATCAATTAAACCTGCCGAACTAAAAATAGCTATAAAAAGTAGCAGACCAAACCAAAAATGGAGGCTTTCTTATTAAATGCTCAAAAATGGATGGCATAGATATTCTTAAGAAGGAAGCTGACAGAAAATTGAAAAATTATGAAGTCCAACTTACAAAATTTAAATGGCCTCGTTTTAAGATCAATGGATTCACGGATGATCTTGATGAACAACAAATTGGTATATCCATAATGGAACAAAACCGGATTATTGAGAATATAGAGAATTTTAAAATTACATTTATTACAAGACCTAAAAATGGGCAATCGACTATTTTCGGAGAATGTTCGCCACCCATCTTCAATAAGCTAATGGCTCTAAAAAAAGTCTATGTAAATTGGCAAAGATATGCAGTGTATGAAAATCTTAGTGTATTAGGTATTTTGGGTGTCAACAACACTACCATAAATCTGATAATGGTCCAAATAAAATTGTTTGTGAATATTGCTCAAGTGACCATCATATTAAGAACTGTCCTAAAACGCATAAAAATGTGTAAACTGTACCAGGGTCAATGAGAAGTATAAAGTCAACTATAATGTTAGTCATAAAGCCAATAATCCTGAGTGTACCTCCTACAAGTACCTGCTCAACATTGTGTGTGGAAAAATAGACTATGGTGATGGAAATAGCTACTGAGCAACAAGAGTCGGTGGTTTTGCAAGGTCTGGAATCACTCAGGAACGAAATCCATCAAGAATGCATTGACGGTAAACAAGTATTGCAGAATAGTGTTAATTTCCGGAGTAATATGTTGAATGTATTGCATCTGAATATTCGAAGTATTCACAAAAATTTTAATGAATTTGTAGTCTTCTTGCATGCATACAATTTAGAAGTATGTGATAATAGTTCTGACGGCCAGGAATGTTTTGACGGCCAGTATAATATTGATGGGTTCTCAATGTATTTTAATAATGCTAAGCATAATAAAAACGACGGTGTCGTAATTTTTATGAGAACTAATTTGACTATTCATATCGAACATTTCTTACTAAATAGATCGAAGGTAACCATAAGTAATATTACTATACAGAAAAACAATAATAGAATTAATATTGTGTGCATGTACGTGCCCCCGAACACAAATAAGGTATATTTCTTGGAAGAACTTGAATCCTTTTTAGAAACGATTAATAACCCTTAAGTATATTTTTGGGTGACATTAATATAAATATCATGGAGAACAATGAAACGACAGTAAACTCTCACATTTCCATTATGAATCATTTTGGGTTAGTTTGGGTTAGTTAATTCGCCAACTCGTGTAACGTCGGAAAGTAGATCATGTTTTCATCATATATTTATTTATTCGTTGTAACTTTAATAAAGAACTACATAACATAAACTCATATGTCATTCACTCTGATATAACGGATCATTATCCCGTCGTGCTATGTGTAAAAAATAATGAAAATAAGCAAACTGTAACAGAAAAAAATATAAATACCATAAGCAGAATAGATCATAACATTTTTTATAACATTATAAAAACTGAAAAATTGGAACTCTGTACTTAAGGTACAGATAGACATGCTAGTAAAAAAGCATGCCTATGAGCATGCTTAAAACGAGCATGCCTTTTTAACTGATACATTTGCTTGAGATCAGCATGCTCATTTTAAGCATGCTCCTGAATAATCATGCTCAAAGCAAACACTCCAACAGACATGTCATTTACTAGCAGACTCACGTCAGTGTAGTGACATGAAAAGCATTATTTCTTGCTATATGGTTTTTGTACAGTGGTGACCGTGGGTTCCAAAGGCATTCGTCACTGCGATAAAGATTTACAAATCTTAATGTTGTTTCATCTCCCCAGCGAGACATTATGATGTGAACTCGCAGACGCACACCTGCCGCGAATGACTGATGGATGACATTGACCGTGATCGATACTAGCATGCTCATTAGCAACACATTCCACACTTGCTTATGAGCAATTCCCCTTTCACCCCCGCCACAGGTAGCACGCTCAAAAATCGACCGTTGTTCGATTTGTGAGCATGCTCGTTTAAGCATGCTCGATACTAGCAATGCTTTCGACACACTTGCCACTAGGTAGCAATTGCTCAATAATAGTATGCTTTCGTGCTACGTAGTAGCATGTCTATCTGTACCTTAAGTCAAATTGATGTGCAGTCAGCCACGGACCAATTTTATAAAATAATTTCCAATGTACTCGACAGCGCTACATCTACAAAAACTTAATTACATTAATAATCGTAACAATTTATCGTAACAATTTAAAAAAAAATTAGAAATGTAACCACGACTATTATAAAAATAAAATAGAAAATGCTGGGTTTAATCTAAAACAAGTTTACAAAATAATAAACGAAGCGACAGATGGCAGACACAAATTAAAAAAGATACATATGATTTACTGACACTAAGAGTATGGCCAATTATTGTAACTTGTATTATGTAAAGATCGGTATTGAAATGCTTAACAAAGTTCAGAATCCAGTGAATAAATTTTCTTTAACTTAATAACGAGTCTTCTCTCTTTTTTCTAATGATAGAGAAATAATACATCAAATAAATAGTCTAAAAAATTATAGCGTTCCAGGTAAAACTTATTAAAAATCACACACACACACACTGGTACATATAATTAATCTAATTTTTAATACAGGCATTGTTCCAGATCAGTTTAAAACCTCAGTAGTGACGCCAATTTTTAAATCGGGTGATAAAGCGAACATTGGGAACTATCGTCCGATCAGTTTAATAAATAACTTCGCAAAAATATTCGAAAAATGTCTCAAGGACAGGATTGTAAAATTTCTTAATATGCACAAATTTATATCAAAAAACCAATATGGATTTATTAGCGGGGTGGGAACAGTAAATGCACTATATGAATTAACACAAACGGTAACTGAACAACTTGAAAGCAAAAACAAAGCTATAGCAGTACTCTTGGATTTGGCAAGAGCATTTGACACGGTGCCCCATAGCTTGCTCCTGAATATTTTATGTCGATGTGGGCTGCGAGGTACCGTGGTGGATGTCTTTGAGACTTGCTTTAGGGACAGACAACAGTTTATTAAAATAGGAGATATATTGAGTGATCCGGGAAATATAGTGATCGGTGTACCACAAGGTACTGTCCTCGGTCCTATACTCTCCATAACATATATTAACTTATTAACCGACTTAGAATTTCAGAATGGAGCTATAATATCATTTGCTGACGATACCGCCGCCGTTTTCTATGGAAAAACTTGGAACGAAGTTAAAAATAGGGTTCAAGACGGAATAACCAAAATTACGGATTGGCTAGACACCTTCAAATTAACACTTAATGTTTCAAAAATAAATTATGTCGCTTTCTCCCATAATGAAGCTAATCGCCCTGATTTTGAATTCATTGATATTGCCAATCTACATGGAACGATTAAGGAAGTCTCATCAACAAAATATTTAGGAGTGATTGTAGACAAACACTTAAAGTGGGATCTCCATATCATATATTTAACAAAAAATGTAAGAAAATTAATTTATAAGTTCTACACTTTAAGAAAAATATTGAGTAAAAAAGTTTTAATTACGGTTTATAAAGCTATTGTTGAAGCATTAATTAGGTACGGTATTGTTGTGTGGGGTGGCCTGTACAGTGATGCTTTGAAACGATTAAGTGTTGTACAGAACTATATACTAAAAGTAATATATAAAAAAAATAATCGCTACTCAACTAAATTGCTTTATTCATATGAGAATTTTGATGTCCGGTCTATGTACATTTTGGAAGTATGTTCATTCGTATTTAGAAATCGTGATAGGTACCTACACATATATTAATCATATTTACGATACTAGGGGTAGGGAAAATAAAATTTTACAAGTACCTAACAATCATTCAAACATGAATCTAAGATTTATTAATTATCTAGCCCCAAAAATTTTAAATAAAATTCCTTTGGAAATCAGGAATATTACCAAATTATGGTACATATAAAAAATTTTTTTAGAAAATACATTTGTGATAATATCGAAGATTTTAAATTAATATTTTAATTGGTACTGGTTGAAAACTCATATAAAAGTATAATCTTAATCCACTTTGGTTGTTGATTGATTAAAGCTTAGAAGTTCAATGGTATTCTTGATTTTTTTATTAGCATAGGTTAAAAAGGCACATACGGATGTTAAGTCATCTAGGTGCTTTAGTAAGATAATTTGTATAATTATTGTAGTTGTAATGATACTGTGTTTGTAATTGTTTGATTTATAATTTGATTTTTGATTTGGTTTGTAACTGATTTGTAACTGTAATTATATGAATAATTGAAATAAATGAAATGAAATAAATTAAATAAAATGTGGCCCATCAAATCCCATCAGGACGATGATGGGAAGAAGGTCAATACGGTGGGCCCTGACATCATTAGGGCAGGATCGATCATTCCTTCATTCTCGTCAATCGGACTACTGGATGTCTCCATCAATAGCAGTATGTCCTGGCATGAAATGCTAATTTTTATCTTTCATCACAAATTAGATAAATTAACCAGAACGAAAAATTCGAATTATGGATTTATCGAATTTATTTTTCATTCACGATCGAACAGAACAAATTTGTCACTTAATAAATTTCAAATGTCTTATGAGCAATACTTCCAATATGTAACTGTTGCTAGAACCTGGCGGTAATTATATGTTTCTGTGATACCGAAAATTTTAAATGCTATTGTCGATTGCCGAACTAGATTTAGTTATGATGAATCTCAAATTTTGAAGGTACTCACCGAGGCAGAGGAAATTAGGTTCTCCTGCGTATTGAGGTGTGGGATGTGCGGCCTCGCTTGGCGTCAATGTCTGGTCAGGCAGCAAATAAGGACACTGCTGCTCCACGTCTTGACAGAGGTGCAAGCAGGGAGGGATGCGGCCGCCGCCCGATCCGTAGAAAGGCAGCAATGCGCTGCAGATCCAGCGTCGGTACGCTATCTGTAATCAAATTGTTAGCATCAGAAGCAGTAACTGATTAAAAACCAGTTTGACTTTTCAAGTTGTGTCAAATTTATATATTTTAATTTCTCCTGAGAATTAAATATAACAGCGTTTTAAATGAAGAATATGTTACAAGAAGTGAATGCACCGGTATCAAGTTAGTAGAGCACCCAGATGATTAAATTTTATTAAACACATTTATAAGTTATTAAATAACAAACATTTTTATCCGCGATCTGGTTCTACTTTTTTACCACAATAATTAAGTATTCTCTCAATTTTAATTTTTTTTACATCTGATGTACAGATTCAGTAGTTTTTGTCAAAACAGCCCATTAAAAGTTCTAAACCAGTTCAAAAGTTAAATTAAATAATTTCCAAAATAAATTATTTAAATTATAATATTATTAACAGCTGTAACGACAAATAAAAATTTCATGTTCTAGATCAGTTCAGGCGATTCTGAATGCCACTAGTAATTATTATCCTAAGGCAAATTTGCAAAGACGTTTCTCGAAATCATTGAAGCCTCCAGTAATGACTATTAAGTATTTCTTTTAGTGAAACAAGTTCTTAAATTAAAGTATTACGTTATTTATATAAAGATATGATACACGATATTTACTAAAAATGTATATTCCCTAATTCAGGAGCATTAACTGTTGGTCTAGGCACATACGGTAATTTGAAACAAATAATGATGCTTTGAAGTAAGATAATAATTTATCATATACATCAATTTTGGTGATTTTAAATTAAGAATCCATCCTTAAATTTTTATTATGATAGTTCAAAGTTATGGCTGCCTGCGTTCAAAACATCATTCGATCGATAACGTTTACTCTATTACACAAATAAAATACTAAACAAATTTAAAGGAGAAATAGGTCTTAACAATAAACTAATTAAAGTAAAGACGTATAACAAGACGGGAAATTGAAAATAACAAAGTAGGCCGTAAACAAGTAGTATGCCTTAAGTCAAATGCTTTTTATGGCTAAAAACTTTCATAAGAAGTCATAAATCATAATATTTTATAACTCAAAATTATATGCAGCCCATAACGTTTACTCTATTACACAAATAAAATACTAAACAAATTTAAAGGAGAAATAGGTCTTAACAATAAACTAATTAAAGTAAAGACGTATAACCAGACGGAAAATTGAAAATAACAAAGTAGGCCGTAAACAAGTATGCCTTAAGTCAAATGCTTTTATGGCTTAAAACTTTCATAAGAAGTCATACATTTTTATACCTCAAAATTATATGCAGCCCAGCGTCCCAAAGGTCAAAGTTGAAACTCCGCGCTCAACCAACTGTTGATTTAACATTTAACAGTTAATAACTGAACAGTAAATAATGGGTCAAACATACTGCTTCAATTAATGGTTTGGACAATTTGCGGGTTCCAACTTTAATTAGTCTCTTTTTAAAAAATACAGATCTGTCGATATAATATATGGATATGGTCGATTATTTCGCAAAACGTATGAGCTAAAGAAAAATGTTTAGTAACGTAAATTAGGTGTAAGGAGAGAGGATATCATATATCTATTATGACTAGGATTTAACGTGTCAGGTTACAGCGCTAGCTTGAGATAGAGACTTTTTAGGTGGAGGGCAGTCTGGTAGATGATGACGATATAGACTGATGTTTTAAGATCGCTTGTATGTGCATTTGAATTAAAATAATTTAAAGTTGTATTTTCGAATGTTTTCTTACAATCTATTATATTAATGCACCCTAGCCCACAAGCTTGCGACGTCATTGATATCGACAGCTCTGTATTTCTTACAGAGAGTAATTAAAGTTGGAACCGGCAAATTATCCAAACCATTAATTCAAGCAGTCTGTTTGACCAATTAATTACGGGTCAGTTCTTAACTGTTAAATATTAATATCAACAGTTGGTTGAGAGCGGAGTTTCAACTTTGACCTTTGGGGCGCTGGCGCTGGGCTGTATATAACTCTGAGGTATAAAATATTATAATTTACCATTTATCTTGAAAGTTTTTAGACATAAAAAGCCTTTGATTTAAGGCATACTTGCTTACGGCCTACCTTGTAGTTTTTAATTTCTCGTCTTGTTATGCGCCCTTACTTTAATTAGTTTTAATTTACAGGTTGTTAAGGTCTATTTCTCCTTTAAATTTGTCCAGAATTTCATTCGTGTAATAGAGTAAACATTACCGTCCAAACTATCTTGTTCAAGTTTTGAGGATTAAGTAAATATAAAGGGATCGAAGAATGTGTCAAGGTATTAAAGATAAGATTTTCTGAAAGTGGAATAAACCCTGTCAATAATTGTTCAGTTTTATTTTACTTAGTGTATCTTAAAAAGTGAGAAATAAAGTTAGTGTGAAATAACAAATATACCACGAATTAATAACTATATAGTGAGATAAAACCCTTATTGAACATTGACAATTTTAGTGGTAATTTTCTATTAATATTTAATGTAAATATATGTATAATGTATGCTGTTGCTGACACTATCAATGTTTGTTCTCGAATTTACAGGTTGGGATAAACCTCAAATATTTGATTTTTTTATATTAATTTAGCGATTGGTTTATACAATGGAGTTAGTAGCTCTCATGTATGACTACATACATTAATGGGTGTAGAGTTTTGTGGGTATCTGCTTCCAAAAATCGTTACTGATATTTTCATTTGTCTGCATGCTACCTTACATATACAGCGAACGTAGACGAGTTTCATCCTTTATGTAAATTTTTGCTAAGTAGGTATGTCAATTTCTTCAGTGCTAGCTTATAATGACGCTGAAGGGTATCTGAAACTGAGGCCTTTATACTGTACAAGGTGGCTCGAATTCGTGTCTATGTATGGGGAACTCGAAAACCGTAAGAGATACGGTGTCGGTCAAATTAAGGCAAAGTTGCGCATTTAGATGCCTAACAATATGTCGTTTAGAGAGTTTTAAAATTCCGAGTATTTCCGGAGATATCCGGAAAAACAGAAATTTTGAAAATTTTTTTATTTTTTTTCCTGGGCTTATTTAAAAACGGATTTCAAATTGAATTACACTTTTGCATTGCCACTCTTTCCGCTCTATCCAATGATGGTATCCAGTTTGAAATCCGACGTTTCGTCTTCAACTTTTAAACCTCCGGTTAAATTCAAAGTTACTATCATTCGATAGCTTATGAAAACCCAAGATAGGAATTGCAAACCGTTTTCTTTGATCTCGTGTGTCAAAGTGTCAAAATGACCCCTAGCACTTTTATTTGATGTTCAATTGTTTTTTGCTGAACATATCCAAATTCGCGGAAGAAAATTACATAAGATGGCTATTTCAATCTGTAAAATATAAACGGCTAAAGATAGAGCAAAATGGTTAGCACTTTCCTAGCTTGGTTTTTCGTAAGCTATCGTTTGACACTAACTTTAGATTTAACCGGAATTTCTTAACCGCTGGCTAAATAAAAACATTTGTCAAACGATAGCTTATGAAAAACCAAGATAGGAAGGTGCAAACCATTTTGCTCTATCTTAAGCCGTTTAGGCTGTCAAACTTGGTAAATGGTCGATTTTCAACTGTAAATATTTCAAAAACAGTTGGAGATAGGTATAGAACGTTATTAATGAAATATGTCTAGAATTCTCGGCAAAATCCAAATATGCAATAATATACAGAGTGTTCCATTTAAAATAACAAAGTTGATATTTACCACTGCTACATGGCATAACTTGTATATTCAAGGATGACGAATCGTCGCGGTTGAGGCAAAATCCTAAAACTTTTGTATTCACCATTTTTCCATATCTTTAAAAATAAAGGGCTTGTAGACTCTGTTCAAAATATAACCGAACAGATAATATACTCGGCAGATGGCGCTGGACGACAAATTGCTATCAAATTAAGAATTACAAATTAAATAAACTATAATCAGATGTAGTACCTTGAAATTCAGTCACCACCAGTCTTCGCATCAGTCCTACCAGCACCGCCTGAAAACAAACACCTACGCTAGCTCAGCTCAGGGTGATCCGAAGTTTATCTTTTTCCACTAACAAGTTCCAAAATGATGTACCTGGATATAGAATTAAATCAATATAGGTTAAAGTCCAAGTCGGGGTTGGACGCCATTAAGTTTACTTTTCTTGGCAAAGCCCTATCGTTGTTTATACGGAAACAGTAAAGAAAAGTTGGAAATAAATGAAACGCAGTACAAACTCAAGTATCAGATAAGATCTAGATTTTCAAATTCACACAAAATAACAATAACAACAGAAAAGTGAGGCCAGGAGTAAAATAAAGCAAGCTCCTCTAGCCTTATATTGTTACGTTTTTCCCGTGGGTTGTTAACAGAATTACAACTTTGCTATTTTCAACTAATACTCTCTTTATTCACTACCACTGTATACAATTTAACACTCTATACTACTCTTATAACTTTACAACTAATATCTATTCAACACTCAATGATTAACTGAACTGAACTAAGTGACTGACTAACATTCGTCTTAGCTCTGCTTATATATAATCTCAAATCTATCACGAATATTCTGGAAGTATTCCGAGGCCACTCTATATGATCTCGACGAGGCCATCGAGATAATTCCAGCGATCCTGAATCTTCGCGATCGGCCGGGCGTTGAGTCATACAGACAAAGAAGCGAGCGGCACGGCGGCTAGTTCTATAAGGTGGCACAAAAACGTTCGAACGGTTGTTAGTCGTGACATTGCCTCCCTCTTAAACCTGATCATCCCGATAAGATACTTCATGTCCGTGATATGCTTTCAGCCTGTCGAGGTGGACTACTTTCAGTTTGCTTCTGGGGCTACGCTGAAGTCTATACACTACGTCATTAATTCTTTTGATGACTGTATAGGGCCCTTCCCATACTGGCGTAAGCTTCGGAGATCTTCCTTTCTTCCTTTGCGGATTATATAACCAGACTTTATCGTTCATCTGAAATCCCATAGAATTAGCTTTGAGATCATATCGTGTCTTCATTCGGCCGCTGGCTTTCTCCATGTTTTCTCTGACTAATTCATGGACGCATAGTAACTTTTCCTTAAGGGAGTCTGCGTAGTCTTGAATTTCCATATCCTGGTTGTCTGGCGTTCCGAATAATAGGTCACAGGGTAAACGGAGTTCTCTTCCAAATAAAACCATGGATGGTGTTAGTCCTGTCGTGTCATGGACTGCTGATCTATAGGCCATTAAAAATAGTGGTATGTGTTGGTCCCAATCCTTCTGATGTTCATCCACGACCTTTGACAAATGTTCTTCAATAGTCTTGTTAAACCTCTCAACCATGCCGTCTGATTGTGGATGTAAGGCGGTAGTCCGTGTTTTATGGATGTTGAGTAAATCACAGACTTTCTGGAAAACCTTGGATTCGAAGTTGCGTCCTTGATCTGAGTGCAACTCTAACGCAACACCAGATCTGCTGAATAAGTTATTCACAAGGACCTCTGCTATGGTAACAGCTTCTTGATTGGGGATCGCAAATACTTCAGGCCATTTACTGAACTAGTCAATTGCCACTAAAATGTACTTGTTACCATTATTTGTTTCTGGAAAATTGCCAGCTACGTCAATGGCGATACGTTCAAAAGGTAGGCCCACATTATACTGTTTCATTTTGCCCCTAGATCTTGTTTTGGGTCCTTGGCTTGCGGCACAGGTTGAGCACTGCCGACACCACGATTTCACATCCTGGCAGTAGTTGACCCAGTAAAATCTGTCGCGAATCTTGTCAATCGTTTTGTTTACTCCGAGATGAGCACCAGACTTTCCATTATGAATTTCTTCCAGAACTTCTGATATCTTCCTTGTTACCACTAACTGTGTCTTCACTACTTTTCCATCGGCGCTTTCCCAGGCTCGTTTAAGGAGTCCATTTTCCACCACCAGGGAGTCCCACTGAGCCCACAGAGTTTTAAAAGCAAGTCCTTTAGTTGATATCTCGCTCCAGCTTGGTCTTGGTTGATGTTTTTCTTTAGCTCTTAGCAATAGTGCCATTTCACTATCTACAAGCTGATCCTTTTTAAGTTGCTCTGTGGTCCACTGCTGATCAACCTCAAATTTCGTTTGCCTAATGGGAGTAATTCCTTCTTGTTGATCTATTCTTTGGCAATGCATACAATTATCCTCGCATGGCCTTCTGGATAAAGCATCTGCATTATTATGCAATCTCCCTGCCCTGTGCTTAACCTTAAAGTTATATTATTGTAACTTTTCAAGTCATCTGGCTACCTGTCCTTCAGGCTGTTTCATATCCAAAAGCCATTTAAGTGCTGCATGATCGGTCCTTATCAGAAATTCTTGTCCGTATCGATATTGATGGAAATGCTCAACAGACCGTACTATTGCCAAAAGCTCTTTTCGGGTTACACATTAGTTACGTTCAGGTTTCGAAAGTGTTCGACTGTAGTATTCGATAACCCGTTCTTCTCCTGCTTGTACTTGAGATAAAACTGCTCCGATGCCGGTGTTGCTGGCGTCTGTGTCCAATACAAATTTACCCTTTTGTTCCGGATATCCCAATATTGGACTAGAACATAGAGCCGCTTTTAATTTCCTGAACGCAGAATCACAGTTATGATCCCAGTTATAATTTGCTCGTTCTTCAGTGAGCTTATGTAAAGGTGCAGCTATATTTGCAAATCCTTCGACAAATCTTCTATAATAAGTACATAAACCAAGGAAGCTCCGTAGTTCGTGTTTGTCGCGAGGATGAGGCCAGTCTTTGATTGCTGTTATCTTTCGTTGATCAGTTTGGATTCCCTCTGATGACACGACGTGTCCGAGAAATTCAACTTTTTGTTGGAAGTGAAAACATTTCTTTGGATTCAGTAAGAGCTGAGCATTCTTGATCCTAGTAAAAACTTCAGGCAGGTTTTGTAGGTGCCCTTCAAAAGTTTTTTCCATTACCATTATATCATCAAGATAGACCAGGCATGTCTTCCAAGTGAGACCTCGTAGAACAACTTCCATAACACGCTCAAAAGTAGCGGGGGCATTGCATAGTCCGAAGGGCATAACTTTAAACTGGTATAAACCACTTCCGGTAGAGAAGGCAGTCTTTTCCTTATCCTGTTCGTCAATGCCTACTTGCCAGTATCCGCTCTTTAGATCGAGTGTTGAGAACCAATGAGAACCTGCTAGTGTCGTCAACGTGTCGTCAATTCTGGGAAGTGGATAGCTGTCCTTCTTGGTGACGTCATTGAGCCTTCTATAGTCCACGCAGAATCTGGTAGTCCCATCCTTTTTGGTGACTAAGATAACAGGAGATGACCATGGACTTGATGACTCTTCAATAATTCCATCTTCAAGCATGTTATCCACTAATGTGGTAACCTCTTGCTGCTTCGTCACTGGTAACCTCCGAGGATGTTGCCGTATGGGGTGAGCACTCCCAGTGTCGATTTTATGTTTTATGATGTTCGTTCTTCCAGTATTGCCATTTTTCTTTTCAAAGGCTGTGCTCTGCTCTTTGATAAATTGTGTAGCTCTCTTCAGTTCTTCGGAAGACAGATGGTGATGTTGAAGGTGTTATTTCTGACTGCGTTTCGCAACTGGTTACCCACTGCACCGGCTCGCAAGTGGCTATTACATCTCCTTTATTGATTTTGATGGAATCGGATGAAATATTTGCGATCCTTATCGGTATTTCGCCGTCGGTTTTGACTAGTGCTTTGCCTACGAGGTGTTTGCAAGTCAAATCGTGGGGTTGGATAAGTCCGATGCAGCCTCCAAAATCCTTCTACAATTTCCCAAAAATTATCTGCTCGGTATTCCTGCTTATTCTGACAGTATATGCCGCCACTACTTTAGTCGGTGTGCCATCGTCTGTTTTGTTAAGGAAGAACTCTTCGGTGCCAAACTTCAGAAGATTAAGCTTGTTGTCAAAAGAGAATCCATGTTGACCGATGAGATCCATCCCCAAAATAAATTCGTCTTCGATGTCGGCGACTAACACTGTGTGGTGTAGTTTAATTCGTCCCAGTTGAAGTTCGATATCCATTTCCCCAAGTACTTCAGCTGTCTCACCGGTAACTGTACGTAAAACTACATTCTTTGATATGGGTAGAACTTCTACTCTATTCACTCTGTTGGACCTTATCAAAGATACCGCCGCACCAGTGTCAACAGTAATTGTTATGGCTCTTCCGTTGATCTTTCCTGTAATTGTTCGACTGTCGGCGGCTTTTCCTAGGCTTTTTATGGAGACGATCCTGGGGGCTTTATCTTCTTTAGCCAACACCCGCCCCGCAATGTTGACTAATTGATGATTTCCTGATTTGACTTGGGGGCCCTAGCGTCTCTGGATGGAGATCTAGACCGTAGTTGTACTCGGCAGTCTCTTTTGAAATGCCCAGTCCTGCCACATCTATAGCACTGATTTGATGTATTTCGGTTACGTGGCCTATCTTCCATTGGCTCCCTGAATCTCCCCGTGGCCTGAAGAACTTCTGTTAATTTCTTCAAAATTTCACCCATCTCAGTTAATTCACAGCTATTTGTCGGGTTTTCTTCCTGGATGGATACGGCCCTGATTTTTGGCTTGGAGATATTACAGGCCGCCTCAATTTCTAGGGCTCGGCCCAAAGCTTCACTGCTGTTATCAAATTTGGCTAGGCGTAGCACTTTCTGAGTTTCTAGATCTCTGATACCATCCACGAAATATTGGGCAGCAAGTTCCTCTTGAAATTCCTCTGTCGCTCCCGGGTAGGCCAATTGAATGAGACGTCTAATGTCTGCCTCAAACTCTTGCAGGTTTTCACCAGGCTTCTGATGTCGGGACTTAACTTGTGCCTGATACAGTTGCCTTCTATGTTGGTCTCCAAATCGTCTCTCCAGGGCAGCTGCAAGTATGTCATATTTCCCCTATTGGCTGATGGGAATAGTCTGCAATAGTTCCAGGGTAGATCCACGAAGCGCAACCACTAGTGATGTAGCCATTTCTTCCTTATTCCAATCGTTGGCAATAGCAGCGGCTTCAAATTGCCTTCTGTACATTGTCCACGATGTTTGACCGTCATACGTTGGAGGTTTGATGTTTTGTCCTGAGGCGAATGCCCTCTCGGTGGGTACTTGATGTTTTAGTCTGGTAACTTCTGCTTGTAGATT
>MU190153.1:17856-45460 GCA_016904865.1 Pissodes strobi | reverse complement strand
TTAATAGTAGGAGAGCCAGTGACATTTTTCAGTGATGATCTAGTTAAGAAGAAGAAGAAGAAGAAGAAGGAGGAGGAAGGGACCCACCACCCTCCCACCACCGAGTCCCGAAGTGCCCTTACCCTGAAGGGGCTAAAATTTATATTTACAGTTCCTTCATTATCTTAAGTCAGTCTTTATTAAGTTAGTTCTTAGCGAACCACACCAGGTTCCGATGTAGTAAGGGCCACCTACTCAAAGTGAGCAGGCGGATAAGGGCAATTCCCCTCTCGATCGGGCCGTAGCCCGGGAGGTACCAAAAACCCTCCAATTTGTTCTAAAGAAAAGAAGTTCCCTACAGGGCTACGTATGTTTACTCGCTGAGCCTTGCGCACGGGTCCTAACGTGTCCCGTCTTTGATACAACAATTTACAAATTTTTACAAAAACGTGTATATGGAACACTTCAAAGCTTGATAACGTAAATAAAAGTTAAATCCTTGGTAAAAACAGCTAGACGGGAGCACCCAGCAGTCTGTCCTGCACGAATCCACCTAACACGTCCAGTTGGTCCTCTTCGGTTAATCTTCTCTCCAGTTCTTCCGGTCCAGGTAGGTCGGCATCCCCCAGGATCTTGGTCTCTCTGGTCTACGTAGTCGACGCAATGGTACAGTCTATGTTAAGGATAGTCTTCCTCAGCTTGACATGTGAGACACCTTGCAGCACCCAGTTTGCCGATCTTGCGGTAATAGCCTGCAAATTGACCATGTCCTGTTAGTATCTGCATTATCTTACGATTAAATTTAAATCCCATAATGCCCCTTCCCTGTATACTAGGTAAAATCTGATATGTTCATCTGCCAGTGGAATTTTCATCGCATTCTCTTTGTCATATCGTTAGTGTTCTCTGTCTAACACTTTCCTTGAATAACTTCCTACAAAGTCTAGGTTCAGCCTGAATTTCAACACCATCTCTATTGATCACTAAACCCGTCTTGTACCTAATGTGATCTAGTCGCTCGTACATCATTTGTTCTAATGGCGGAATATTAGCTAATACAGCCGCAGCCCGTGCGGACACCGTCCTGTAGGCTCGAATGATGGTCATAACTGCTCCATCAATAATGGTCCTCAAAGCCCCGGGGTGCGGCTGAAAAACTCTAGCCAATGCTATCCTGAGCCACTGGAAAATAGTCCTGAATTTGCCACGTATATACTTAATATGAGCTTGAAAAGTAAGTTTCTCATCAAGAATAACTCCCAAGTATTTGAACTGCTGTGCCCTTGTTATCCTGGCTATCCCAATCCTCACGGAAGGATTCCTCGTGAGTTTCCTGTCATCACCATGTTTTCGTGTGATATATTTAAATTATTGGTAATCGCCCATTCCTTCACCCTGTCCAGTGCCCTGTTCATCTGAATTCTGAATCTCCAGCGCTAGTCTGCTGTTAGCACAGGTGACGATTACAAGGTCGCATCTGCAAACGCCGTCATCTTGCTCTCCTCGATGTCGTCGAAGCTTTCCAAAAGTTGATCCACCACCAAATTCCACACATTAGGGCCCAGTTTGGAACCCTGTGGGCATCCTCTCTCCAAATCTCCCCTGAGCGTCGGCATCGCTGGGACAACCTTATATGTTATTTGCCTTTCGCTAAGATAACTCACCGTTAGGTCGAACAGGTATCTAGGTAGTTCTCTTTCCTTGAGAGTCTTCAAGACAGAAGGCCACCAAACGTTATTAAATGCTCCTTCAATATCTAGAAAAATACATGCTTTATACTTATATCTATATTTTCCAGAAGCTCCGCAACTACATTCTCCGTTCCCTTCCTGCTGACGAAACCATACTCTGCTCTGTGGTGAAATTCATTCTCGGAAAATATGGCAGCATTAAGCAATCATTAAAAATTCTGCAAACGTAGTCGGCAATAGCTATGGCCACTATCCTGAGAACGACGTCCAGCACCCCATCCGGTCCTGGCGCCCTCTTTATATTAATCCTCAGCAAATAATGCTCTACTTCCCCATCTAATCTCCCTAACTGGTCCATCATAGTCCCTGGCCACCATTCTCAACAGAGCGTGCTCCACGTCGACCTCAACCAGGTTGTGTTCCTTAATGTACTCGTTGACTATGACTTGACGTGTATCGTCGAAGCACGTTGTAAATTGGACGTTTCTTTCTCTGGTCTATATGATATCCAATACCTTCTTGCTTTTGCCAGCCGCTAGCCTGTAAGAGAGGCCCCATGGATCCTCACTCAAATTATTGCTAAGGAAATCGTCCCATGACTTGTTCTTGGCCTTGATTACTTCGGCCTTCAAAAGCCTTGCCTTCTCCAAGTACGTGTTTCTCAGTATAGCCCTATCCGGCCTTGCCGGCTCTCTTTGGTACGTTCTCCTAGCTCTGTGAGTCTTCCTTTTCTCCCTATCGATGACATCGCTCCACCATACGGGCCTATTCATATAAACTCTTCTTTTAGGCATCGTCATTTCCGTAATGAACTTCAATTTTTCAGTTAGACCATTGACTCTTTCGTCCACATATTCGATCCGTCGTGACCTGCCTGAATTTATGGCTTTGCTCTCCACATCTGGACTTACAGGAAAAAGCGATCATCCTGTGATCGCTTAGTGTGTGTTCTAATACTTTCCAATCTACCACCCTAACGTCGATGTTACTCGAGCCTCTACCTCCACATGTGGCAAATTCACTAGGTCTATTGTGCACGCACCAATCCAATTCATTGAACATCCCAACTAGGTCCATCCCCGTTTTATCAATAACTCTATCGAACCACTCGGTGTGATGAGAGTTCGTATTCTTAGTACTAATGGTATGTCCCCTTCATTTGCAAGTGTTCTTAAATTATCCAGCTGTCCATTATCAAAAATATCCATGCTTGGAGGCCAATAAAGACTCCCGGCTCTAATGCTATCCTGCCCAAGCAGTGCTGAGTATATTTTAAAATCTAGAATGTTTTATTCAACACGATGCAGGCCTTAAAAGGAACATTCTGATCCGCGATAGTTCTAACCCCAGCAGAGTTCGGGATCGCATACTCGTTTCCTCTCCTTATAGTGTAAGGATACTGGACAAGCAGCAGGTTATAATTATTAGAAATTGCGTAGTTAATGCAACATGCCGTTACCGCCTGACTATTGTGTAAATTCTGCTGCAAACACTTAACCAGGATTTCTTTATCCATTAATGCCGAAAGCCTCCATCCTTCATTTAGAGGCTGCAAATTTCGCATCTCTAGGCTTATCTCGACTTTGTCCTTGTTCGGACAGCCCCTTGTATCATGAGCTAAAGCGCACAAACCACACGCGGCCTGCATCTGACACTTGGTCGCCACATGACCATATCCTTGACAATTAAAACACCTAGTAACGTGGATTCTGTCTTCTACATTGAAGGAGTGCCACTCCAAGAACAGCGTCCCTTTAGCCAAGATTTTCTTCCTAGATTCGGGCTCAACTTCTACTACCCAGTGTGTATAATGTCTATATCTCGGTCCAAACTTGTAGATAAGAGTCACCACGACGTGTTCCTCGTCTCTGAAGTTCTGTTCGTTAATAACCTCTACCAGATCATCCTTTCCAATATATTAAAAATGTAAGCCTAGGTCTAAGCTTACCAACTGCTGATATGTTCATGTTCAATTTTTCTCTTACTGCCGGGTCCGTAAGTTTGTTAACCTCTATGTTCTTGGACTCTATTATGATCTTATTATTCTTAGTGGCAAATATCCGTGCAGGTTTAAAGCCGATCTGACTCGGATTGATACTTTTCATAGCCAGCTTACTTCTTTGTCCCCTACTTTCTTGGTCAACTCCACTCTAAAAGTTTTCTCCGCTTCTTAATTCTGCTGATCTTGCCCGGATTTGCAGCAACTGCCGCATAAGAGCCACTTCTTAATCCTCCTTGAGAACCCGCTTGAATCAGGATGTCTAATTTCTTGTTCTGCTCTAAAATCCCTGCATTTTTTGTGACCACTAAACGCCTAATATCACTCTGCAAGTTTTTGGTCTCCATCACCTTTCTAACTTGGTATCTAATGTCCTTATCTTTAGCAATAGCACCTACCTTTATCTTATTGCCCGGCTGAGAAAAGAGATTCTCGAGACGATCCGCTATATCGTCTATTGCCTTAGACCTCGCTAAAAATATATCTATATCTAATTCACTATATATATCCCTCATTATCTCCCTGAGTTCGAGGTGGAGTGGACTTTTCGCTTTCTTGTCCTCTACTTTCCTATCGGAACCTGTTTCTAATACTAATGTCTTCCTCTTCGATGTTCCGACTTCAACTTCCTGTCGGAGTCGCTCGACATCCTGCCCGACGTTGCCGTCTATCTGGAGCCCGACAGCTCTTCCGCCTGCCTTCCCCTGGGGGGGGGGGGGGGGGGGTTACCAGCCACCCCCTATAAGCACCTCTTAGCCGTAGACCAGAGCTTATGGCTTGCCCGCTATCACGACAAGACTGATTGCTGGCCCATCGTTGCCCGCCAGAAGCCCGCCATTAATTAATAGATCTTCTCTTTCTGAGACTTAATCCAACGTCTTCCAGCAATAATCGTACCTCGGATAAACCTCATCGGTTACGATAATGCCACTGCGCAAAGCTATGATTTAGTTAAGGCTTATTTTCAGAGACGATGTTGAGGGAGGTATGACTAAGTGTCATCCGTAAGGATTAGCTCGGATTCCAGTCGTAAGGGGGAGGCAGAACGCCCTCTCCCATATGTAAAAACTGCAACTTTTTATTATTTAATTAAGGCTGAATTTTTTTCAGTAATTCTATGATAGCCTACAATCATCGATGTAATATTGGCAGAAAGATTGACCAGTCTTAAGAGGGTGGCAGAACACCCCCAACTTTTTATTATTTAGTTAAGCTTCTTTTTTTAGTATGTCTTTGTAGCTTGCCAAGTGTATATGCACATTGGCAGAACAAAATGGCGGTCGTAACTACCTGGCAGGCACCGACGGCACCTTTAGGCCATCTTAATGGTGTAACGAAGGAGAGTGGAAACACGTGTAAGATGAGCAGGAATAGCAATGAGTCTAATCCCTTTGTCCTCTTTAACAGCTGTAATCAATACCATTGATTACAGTCAAAAAACTTAAGATAACTAAATGAGAGCTCCAAAAAAAAAGGATATGAAATTCATTGTTATAATTAGAATCCACTACACCCATACAAGGTAAGTTTAAGGGTTTAAAGCGTTTTATTGATCGATAAAATTTTGGTTCTGAGCACAAATTACTAGAATTGGTTAATTGATAGGTCGTCAGGATTGCCAAAATGCGCTTGAAACGACAAGTCAATTGATAAGATTCCTGAAGTGTCAGCCAAAAGAAATTAATTAAAAAATTAATGCTTCATTATTCAGTCAACTAAAACCGGAATAATACGGCATTTATGGTGATATATGGCAGTTACAAAGTAAGGTAAGATTATTTGTCCCAAAATGGCCTATCGTGAGTCTGTTTTCAGGGTTGTTTGCATCTCTTTCTACCCTTCAAAAGCTTTAATCAACATCGTTTATTCCAGTAAAGTTACAAAAACTCAAGAGAATTAAGTGGAGAAAATTTTCAAATACTAAATGAACATTGAGAAACACTTTTAAGCAAAAGAGAGCAAACACAAATCGTTTAGGAATTTAATCAACAAATTCCAGCTGCTCCAAAAAATTAAAATTCATTGGAATTAGAATCCACTACTCATATTTTGCAGGATTCATCCTCGAATCCTGCAGAAACCATGTGGCAGATAATCAACAGGCAAAGTGGCCATAAAAGTGCCCATGATGACCCTACTACCATAACACCAGATGATATTAATAAATTCTTTTCTGAAATAGCGCCTAAGACTGTGAAGGATATGCCACCCAGTGATGGAGACCCATTGGAGTTTATTCAGTCTGTTAGGCTGCCACTATTCCCTTTTCATTTGAGGAGGTGTCCTTCAATGTGGTTAGGGATAAAATTGATTCACTAAAGAACAAGGGTAGCTGTGATATATATGGTTTTAACGTAAAATTAATAAAAACTGCAAAGAACTGCATTCTGCTTCCTCTTACCAAGCTTATAAACCAATGCATAAGTACTGGTGTTTTTCCCAATTGTCTCAAGGAGGCCATTGTTAGGCCTATTTTTAAAAAAGGAGACCCTACTGTTCCCAACAACTACAGACCAATATCCTTGCTACTAGGATTGGTAGCAAGGATATTGGTCTGTAGTTGTTGGGAACAGTAGGGTCTCTCCAGGTAATTGAGAAGTGTATGGCTATGCAAATAGTCAAGCACTTTGAGAAAAATAATCTGTTCACAGATTGTCAGTGGGGGTTCAGACGTGACAGGAGCACATCTCTTGCAATTCTACATTTGGTCTCGGGCATATTGAATGCATTCCACAATTCTCAGTATGACTCAGTTCTCTTTTGTGATCTTAGAAAGGCTTTTGACTGTGTTGACCATAATATCCTGCTTAAAAAGCTTTGTCATTACAAATTTTCAGGTAATATTATTAAACTGCTTAAATCATACCTTGAGTCCAAGTACCAGGTGGTTAGGGTTGCAGGGGAGGAATCAGCAAGGAGCAAAATCGAGATTGGAGTACCACAGGGATCAATTCTAGGGCCCTACTTTTTCTGATATTCATCAACGATTTGCCTTCTAACATCCAAGGAGAAAAATATACACTCTTTGCTGATGATACCACTGTGTCCTTTGCTGCTGATTCTCTGGACGGTTCTTTGGCGGGATCCATGGCGGCACAGGTGAGAGCTGAAAGCTGGTTTTGCTCCAACAGACTTCTGTTGAATAAGGAAAAGACAGGTCGAGTAGTATTCTCGATGCGAGAGATGGCAGTTCCCAACCAGGAAGATGTGAGCTTTTTGGGGGTTGTGTTGGATCCAAGATTGCAATGGGGAAGGCACATTAGTGCACTGATGGGAAGGCTTACCAAATCGCTTTATCTCCTTCGTACCATTTCACGCATTGTGTCTACTGGTGTGCTGAGGAGTGTTTTTTTTGCCATCTTTCAGTCCCGGATTGCATATGCAATACTTGCGTGGGGGCATTCGGCGGACGCACACAGGGTTTTTGGTTTGCAGAGGAGGGCTGTAAAAGTGGTGAGCGGACTGGGATATAGGGATGACTGTCGGAATGTCTTTGTTCGGATGGGTTTTTTGACTGTGCCATCTTTGTACATGTTGGAGTGTCTTGTCTATGTTAAGGGCAGCATCGATCAGTATCAGACTTATCATACACGAACACAACACAAGGAATAGGCAAGACCTGGTCCCTGCATACTGGCGTCTAAGGAGGTGTCAGGATGGTACGGGATATTGGGCAATAAAACTTTACAATGCCTTGCCACAGGTAGTAAAGAATCTTCCCAGTCAAATCTTTAAAAGGAAAATTAAGACCTTTCTTGCTAAAACGCGTTTTATACATTCAATGAATATTTTAATTCAAATTTTAATGTGCTGTGATTTGTTAAGTCTCGTCGACAGTTTTTAACCATAGGTATTTATATTTAAGTTTTACGAAATTAGTTTTTAGGATGTTCATAAAATTTTACTTACCTTCAATTAGTTTTAGTTTAATGTTAGTGTAATTTGTGACTATTTTAGAACACTTTCTTTTTGTGTAGATGTATTGACGTATGTAACACTTGTGACTGGCATGAATAAACTATTTGTATTTTGTATTTGTATTTGTATATACAAGATATGTATTTTATAAAATTAAGAAATCCTGAGGCTATCTAAGCAAGAATCTTGAGCTGATTTAGAATAGTAGAATGTTAGATGAAATTTACCCGTCATTTCCTGCACTTACAAACCGTTTAGGAATTTAATCAACAAGTTCCAGTTGCTCCAAAATGGATATAAACTGCATTGGAGTTAGAGTCCACTACACCTATACAAGGTATGCATTTTATAAAATTAAGAAATCCTGAGACTATTTAAGCAAGAATCTTGAGCTGATTTAATGTTGTTGACAAGCACGTTCTCGAAGCAAAATTAAAGTTCAAGCTGCTGAAACCTACTTAATACTATTTTTTTACGTTTATTTATGACCAGTGCATGTGCAACCACCTTCACCCTTTCCGAAGAACGCCCAAGTAAAAGAATATTGCTCAAACAAATGGTCAAATCATTACAACTAGATGAGAATGCAAATCGCTGGATTTTACCGTAATTAATTAGAGGAGCTATACTATATAACGTAATGCAATATCATTCTTATGTGTGCCTGAATTTAATTAATATTTAAACAAATCCCCTTGAAAACGAGTATAACTGAATTCTTGACAAAATGATGAATGAAAAATAATACAAATAACAAAAATGGTGAATACAATTTCTAATAGTGGAATGTTAGATGAAATTTCATTGTAATTAGCAATAAAGTATACCGTATTTTTTTTACCATTACAACTGAAGTCACAAAGACAAAATGCTTTAAAGAAGGAGAGTGAAGACGCGCGTAAGATGAGCAAAAATAACAAAGAATTTAGGACGTTCCATTGATGAACATTAAATGAACCTTGAAACTGCCATACAGAAAACAGGCAGAATTATGAAGCTTTTTTAAATTAAATTTTAGTTTGTCATTTTTTATTGTTTACTCTTTCAGTGTTGAGTTTATCTTTTTGTTAAATGATTAGTCTAAAAAAGATAAATCCAAAAAGTAAGCAATAAAAATTGACGAACCTAAAAATTTAATTCAAACAAGCATTCGAAGAAAAAGAAAATGAAAATATAAATATTAATATTAGACTGATTAAAAAAAAATAAATAACTAAAATATGAATTAACGAACATAAGAAATATTGGTCGGATCTACAGCTTTTGTGTTTATTTAAAAATTCAATAAAAAGAAGCTCAGTAAAAAGGAAAAATAATATAATTATTGCTATTGGATTGATGATCCTACAAAAAACATAACTTAAAATTTGATATAGAAAAATATATAATAACTATATATAATGATATATTAAATATACGGGTCATTTGGTTTATTATTTTTTTAAATCCTTTTAAAAAAAACCTCACTAAAAACGAAAATAACATAATTATAAGTATTAGACTAATGATTCTACAAAAAGATAAACTAAAACATAAAATAGCAGACAATAGAAAATATTGACAATAAAAAGTTAAAATAAAAATTCAGTTAAAGTCACGAAATAAACGAAAATAATAATATAATTATCAGTATTTAGCTAATCATTCTCCAAAAAAGATAAACTCACATTTCAAAAACTAAACAACAAAAAATTGCAAACATAAAAATTGAAATAAAATATATAAAAAAGACAAATTAAAACATGAATACAGGAAGATAAACATAAAAAATTATTTATACTTATAATCATAATGGTAAAAGATAAAAACCCAAAAACAGGAATGAGCAAAGTTTCAGTAAAGTCAATAAAATTATTGAAAACAAAATTAGGGACCCCAAAGAGTAGGGGCTTTTCGAAAAATATTCTGATAGTGAAAACCATCAGAGAAATTATGCTTTTAGCATGTTTAAAGAAATAAAGGAGTTTACTGAATTAACTAAAAAGAGGACATGAGCATTATAAGAGGTTAAACTGAAAAGGAGGAACCAACACGTGGTACTATAGGGATTTTTGACGTACGTGTGTGGGGAGCTGCCCTGATAGGGAGTGTGGCTGTGATATTTCTGAGGGGTGAGGGCTGAGGATTATGAGTGAGTCGGCCCAAGTGTTGTTGTTTGATGGTGAAGAGACAGGTGATAATATTAATTGATTTTAGTGTGAACCACAGAGAAGATCTTAATAACGGAGATTTTATTTTAGTGAGATTTAAAGCTAAAACTAGGTTAATCAATTTTGTAGGCCAAATTTTAGAAATTTCAGAAAACACGATGAAAATACAATTTTTATGTATTCTTTGTTTCCCACTTTTCAATCACAGAAGGGAGGACATAATAAGCAAATTAATAACTCCTCCAAAGTCTGGAACTAGATAAACGTAAAAAAATATTTATAATTATAATCATAAGGGTAAAGATAAAAACCCAAAAACAGGAATGAGCAAAGTTTCAGTGAAGCCAAGAAAATTATTGAAAACAAAATTAGGGACCCCAAAGAGTAAGGGCTTTTCGAAAAATATTCTGATAGTGAGAACCATCAGAGAAATTATGCTTTTAGCATGTTTAAAGAGATAAAGGAGTTTACTGGATTAACTAAAAAGAGGACATGAGCATTATAAGAGGTTAAACTGAAAAGGCGGAACCAACACGTGGTACTATAGGGATATTTTGACGTACATGTGTGGGGAGCTGCCCTGATAGGGGGTGTGGCTGTGATATTTCTGAGGGGTGAGGGCTGAGGAGTGTGAGTGAGTCGGCCCAAGTGTTGGTGTTTGATGGTGAAGAGGCATGTGATAATATTAATTGATTTTAGTGTGAACCAGCTGCATCATTTTAACTCTATAGATTCAATTTTTCAACTAAAATATGCCCGACATTTAGGAGGAACACAAAATATATTTAAAAAAAATATATTCAGGAAGGAGCATATTTTTTTTAGACATAATAGAAGAGAGAACTTTATCTGAACCCGAAATATTAGGACAAAAGGTGCCATCAGAAACCAAGGTCTCATGAGTGCCATAAATACCTATATGAGATTCAGTAAGAAATTTTTGTGGCACCACCACGTATACCTTCAAGCTCAATCAATGTCCGATATGCAATTATCTGATAAGTTAATCATAATTTTTTGCGATAAATGTGTAAAAAAAATCCTGATATAATCCTCAAGTAATTTTTTATTTGCTTGATTTATCTAAAATTCAAATAAGGCTTCACCCGATATATTCCATAGCGCATTGTGTTTACCCACAATAATAATTCAAAGGAATCAATTATGATAATATCTATGCATAACCTTTCGTTTTATAAGCACTCATTATTTGTGTTTTGGCTGCAATGAATTTAAAGTGCGCAGTGCTATTTGTTATAAATGTATATTTATGTGGTATTATGTAAGTATTTGATCTTATTTAGCTCAATTTCGCCATAGGTGCTCTGTTATGTATATTCCCAACGTGTTCAGTGTCGCACTGAATGATTCAACAAAATTTTACAGAGGAGTTTTCGGGCCAAAAATAGAAAAAATGGTATGATCTCGTAGGCCCAAGCCGAGTGTTTACGTGAGTTTTTGTGCGGAGCGTTGTATTTTTGGGCAAAATAAAAGGCATAAGGTAGGTCATTTCCTCCTGACAATATATTCAATAATTCAATGCAATGCATGTGTTTTTTGCCCAATTGGAATCTATATTTTTTATTTCATTTTTCAAAATTGATTAATGATGAATTCTGCATCATACGGCAGAAGGGGGTGACGTTTTCGCTTTGGAAAGCGAGACAGAATGAGATAGGTGTGAAGAAAGCGACCACATGCCACATGTCAAATACTGAAGTAGATCCAGAGGAAGGAGAAACAAATCAGAACCTTGAATATTTTCCTTTATTGTACAAAATAGATACTTATTTTATCATGCAAATATTGGCATCAAGAAAGACTGGCAAAAGACGGATGGCGACGAGGATTTATGGAACGTTACCTAAAGATTTCTCTGAGAAAAGCAGAAGGCACCAGATTAAGCGCAAGTATAGCGCTCAACAGCTTCAAGATGGATCAGTCCTTAGAAAACCTTCAAAAAGTGCTCCAACGTTTTAAATTTCCTCCATAAAGAATATTTAGTCTCGACGAAACTGGGAGACATCTCCGTAATGATACCAGAATCCACACCACAGGAATGAAACAAGAATCACCAAGCTGCATCAAGTGAAAGGGGAGAGTTGGTGACCTTGGTGGGAATAATTAGTGCTTCTGGACAAAATTTATGCATGCCCAAAAATAGGGAACGTGGGCGACTTCGTGACGGATGTGTTCTAACGTCAAGTTTAGCCCTGGAAAACAAATCTGGTGAATGGCGGTTGCCTAGTACGCTACTAGTTGACCTTTGAAGAATCAAATACTGCAAGGAGAATGAAATTGGATTGTATGTTGGAGTTTTCGGGTAACATCGCTCTCAATGACTGGATGATATCAAATCGTGGCAAAACCATTACAGTGACCAATATTCACGAATTAACCACAGTAGTTTGGGGCACAGTAGTGCCATTTACAAAGAAAAGAGCATTAACGGATCTGCATGAAAAATCCAATGCTCAACGAGATAATGATTCCCTTTTCCAAGGAAGTCAAAGATCTAGGAGCCACTTTTGACCAAGGTATGACTTGGGGACCGCATCTTAGCAAGATCACTCAGAAAGCAAGAATTGCACTGGGCAGATGCAGACAACTTTGCGGGAGAAACTGAGGGTGAGCACCGAATTGAATTTCTGGTTGTAAGGCCCATGCTAAGCTGTGGCTCTATAGTCTGGGTTAGTGCAAGTGCAATCAAGCAACTTGAAGGCGTACAAACGCTAACATGTCTGTGCGTCTCGGGGGCGATGAGAACAACCCCAACTGCAGCACTGGAAGTCCGGCTAAATCTCTATTACATATCCTCATACAGGGGAACGTAAGAATGGTACAATACCGGCTCAAAAAAGGCAACAAGCCCATCATTGAATGGGAAAGGCCCATAAGCTGGAAACTAGAGGACAGCGAGGAGATCAAGTATCTCTTTGAAATGCCATCAGATGAAACAACCCCCTCCTATAGGTTGACAGCAATTGTATGCAGAGAAGAATGGGAGGGTGGCCTCCTATAAAAGCAGACCAAGCATGATATAACGGCGACGGCTCTAAGACCAGTAAAGGGGAGGGATCCGGGGTCCACGGACCAGGGTCAAATATCTCCTTAAACATGGGCAGTCAAGCCACAGTGTTCCAAGCAGAGGTCGGGGCAATTCAACACTGCGCCATGGCAATAGAGAAATTGAACATTAGAAAAAGAAGGGTATTCATATACCCCGACAGTCGGGCCGCCTTAAAAGCAGTTAGTGCGTACAAGGTCAGATCTGGACTAGTTAAAGACTGCATAAGTGCCCTTGAAGAAGTCGGTCGTAACAATAAGCTCACCATTAGGGCAACGAAGCCCAAGGCCGACAAACTTGCAAAACGGGGCGCAAGTAAGGTTACGTTGGGACCTGAGCTCTACTGCGGGATAGCAGGAAGAGTCATCAAAACAGCAGTTAAAAGCTGGATAGATAAACAATCTCTAAACTGGTGGGTACAAACACCGGGGCAACTACAGGCCAAACAGTTCATAAAACACGGCTCCCCAAAATTCACCGCAGATCCACTTAAGAGGAGCCGTAAGACGATAAGAAATTGGTGGGTCAGCTGACGGGGCACTGTAGAATGAACAGACACATGGAAAAGATCGGCCTGGCAAATAATTTCCGTTGCCGTTTCTGTCAGGAGGAGGAGGAAACTCCAAAACAAGTGTGGTGTGAGTGTGAGGCTCTCTGTAGGCTAGGAGAGACCAAACCAGGACCTGCAGGTTACATGGAGGAGCCGTTACTTCGTTTGTAGAGTCTGTTAGGAAGCCCAGCCTGGACGAGGTCCTCTAAGCATGGTTCGGAGTGCTACAATAATATTGTATAGGTCGCAGTTGCAGAGGCGGATACCAGCGCCAACTCCCTTCAATTCGATTCTATCCTCACCCATCGAGCGCATCTGATGGCTTTTACAAACGAAAGTATTGTGAATAGCCTAAAAAAACCTGGAAGATGGCCATTAAATAGATTGGCTTTTACTGAGGCCGATTTTACTCTAAGCTTCGTAACCGATCAGCCCCTGTCAGCCAAAGAAGCTGCAGAAACTAGATGCAATAAAAAGATAGAACAAGAGCATATAGAAACCGAAAATGATGAAAATTATATGATACAAACATCTACGGAAAGAATTGTCAAGGTTAATATATTGAATAACATAAGAATTTTACCAACTACATACACCATCTTGCAGTGAATATAGAAAAAAAGTAAAAATAGCACCGGAAATAATAAGGCCTTTTCCAAAAACGATGAATGAATGAACGAATAAATGATCTTGGTGGGGATTAGTACACTGCGACCTGAATAGATCTATTGTGTCCCCCTTCCTTGGTGCTTCTGTTGATGTGATTCTCAGTCAAAGTACCTCATCCAGCTTCAGTGATTTGATAGTGGATGGTTCTATGGATGGAAGTTCCTCATGTTCGACGATGCAGCACTCGAAGTAGGCCAATCGCCTGTTCGCGATCGCCTCGCATTCCGAGAGAAGGTGTTCCGGGGTGTCCACCTCACTGAACCGGCAACTGTCCTTGCTTTCAATTTTTATTCTCTCCAGGTGCCTTCTCAACTGGCAGTTGCTCGTAAGAAAGCCGGTGAGGATGCGCAGATTGTTCTTATTTAGTGTTTTAAGGCTTTTTGATCTTCCTGGGTGAAGGAGACCTAGAAACATCTTTGATTGCCTTAATCCTGGAAGGTGTTCCCATAGACTGATCCATATCTATGCCATAGAAATGTTCCGGTCCTAAAAGCGGAATTTGTGCTCCTCCTTTTGCCAATTGGTCTGCTTTTTCGATGCCTCCTATCCCAGCATATCCTGGTATCCATTGAAGGGACAGTTTGTTATTCTTGGCTACTTCGTTTAGCCTATCTAGGTATTCCCATACCATTCTGGAGCTGGCTGTTGATGAGCTTAGGGCTTTGATGGCTGCTTGACTCTCTGAGAAGATAACAATCTCTTTTTTCCTATAGTTTCTGTCGAGGTTGAACTGCGCACATCTTCCTATGGCGTTAATTTCCGCCTGGAATATGTCCGGATGTTTTTCCATTGCTTCGGAGAATTTGATTCCTGGCCCAAATACTTCGGCTCCGGTCACCTGTTCAGTTCTTGACCCATTTCTATACCATCTTATGGCACTTTGCTGCAATGTGAGAATGCAAGTGGTGTTCTTTTTTCATTCCTCTCTACTTCTTATCACGACCGTGAAGTATTTTTCAAAATTGTATCTTTTGACTATATCGTCCCTGGGGAGCTCACGGCCCAAGAAGTGGTATATGCTTTGTCAGGGATCTTTCAAAGCCATCCTCCCTCTCTCGCCAAAAACGATAAGAAAGGAAACTAAAAACGAGGAGATTCCAGGAATGTCAAGAATTTACACTGACACTTCAGTAAAAGAAAAACTGAAATACATTGAATAGGGTTTTAAAAACATCATCTGCCGAATGTTATGAAATATTCCCTCATGATAACTCAGATGAAGATGATAGTGACGAGCTTGATACCATTGAAGAAATTAACAGAGAATATCCAAATAATGGAGATTTTGTTTAAGTGAAATTTAAAGCTAAAGCTACATTGATCAATTTTGTGGGCCAAATTTTAGACATTTCAGAAGATACGATCAAAGTACAATTTTTAACTACTCTTTTAATGACATAAGTGAGGACATAATAAGCAAATTAAAACTCTATCAAAATCTGGAACTACAAGAACAGCATCATATTTTCACTTCTGTTATAATTTTAATATTTTGGTTGTAAAGCGACGTGTACGAGGACGTGTATATGTATTACTTTCGTTTTTTTTTTGTTACCATTTTGTTAATTAAAAACTTATCCCTAATTATTTGTTCTTCTTTTTTTTTTGTGTGAAATTTCATTGTTATTCATTATTTTATACGCATGACTGAAAGCTTCCCACCTACTGACCGAATGCATCCTAGGGCTGCTGGAGAGCTTACAACCATTTGCAACTATTTTTTTTAGTATTTTTTTCTGTTTCTGAATGATCATATTTTATATTTCATCCGCATTCGTAAGCTGACCAATAGTTACCCAGATGTAAAAAATAACTTTTATTGATTAGTTATGAACTTTTACATACTTTTAAATACTTTACATAGTTATGAGCTTTTATATACGAAAATATGCTTTGTGGCCGCATGCTTCCTCCAATGAAAATTTTATATCGATAAATCAATTTTTTTAATTTAATGGAGTTTTTAGCTCAACTGTAGTAAATACAGAACACGCTACAAGAACTTGATAATCTCAGGATTTATAGAGTCATTCCTGCTCTATTGAACAGTGAAAACCGCAGTTTTCTCTCGTATTCGGTTATATTTTTGAATCACGATTTTTTTAGGGAACTTTTTTTCGCGATATTTTTATGAAAAACTGGAAATCCAGATCGACTAGAGAGATTTTCTTTCGTCATCTACGCTAGCAAGTCAGTTAGTAAACATATTTTTTCTTCAATCGTCAGTAAATCCGTCATTACTCGACTGTGTAGGCGGCCGTGAAGTTTCGCTTTTCCTCCGCCGGAGCTTTACTTTTCACTTTTCCGCCGGCGGAGGTAAAAGTGTTGTCATAGCAACATAGATACGATACAAACAGACAACAAAATAAGCGTCAACAACTCAAGATTTATTAAACTACGATTTGTATGTATTATATCACTCAATTTGTGACTGCATTTCTAAAAATCACTAATTTAGGAACAAATTGGTTATTATTTAATCGAACTTACTCAATAACTGCTTATCAATACGGAATTAAAACGCAATCGGAAATGCAATCTTACAATAGTATATTATTTTATATGGAGGAAAAGTAACTTTTCCTCCAAATAAAATATGCTGTTTTTTCTTCAAATGTCGACAAATTAATGCAAAAACATCTCTTTTTAATAGTAATAATAATAATTATTATTAAAGATAAGTGGGCTCGCAAGGCGGCTTAGACCAGTAGTGTCGGTGAATAGTCACAGGTTGTTGCTATAGTAATGTAACATAAAGCTGTCAGTGGACACTGTCAACAATAATTATTTTTTTAAAATTGCATCTTCGATTGCGTTTTAATTCCATATTGATAAGCAGATATTGAGTAAGTTCGATTAAATAATAACCAATTTGTTCCTAAATTAGTGATTTTTAGAAATGCAGTACACAAATCGAGTGATAAATACAAATTTTAGTTTAATAAATCTTGAGTTGTTGACGCTTATTTTGCTGTTTGTTTGTATCTATGTTACTCTGACAACACTTTTACCTCCGCCGGCGGAAAAGTGAAAAGTAAAGCTCCGGCGGAGGAAAAATGAAACTTCACGGCCGCCTACACAGTCGAGTAATGACGGATTTACTGACGTTTGAAGAAAAAAATAATTATTGTTGACAGTGTCCACTGACAGCTTTATGTTACATTACTATAGCATCAACCTGTGCCTATTCACCGACACCGGTCTAAGCCGCCTTGCGAACCCACTTATCTTTAATAATAATTAGATATTATTACTATTAAAAAGAGATGTTTTTGCATTAATTTGTCGACATTTGAAGAAAAAACAGCATATTTTATTTGGAGGAAAAGTACTTTTCCTCCATATAAAATAATATACTATTAATTGATTTTTCTATGTAAATTGAGTCGTAATATAATAATAAAAATAGAACGTTGCCTCATTAATTTTTATCATTTAGTATTATCTACGCGGACTCGAAAGATGTATTGCATTCCTTAAAACTGCCGCGAAAAATGTCCTAACTTATGATTTTGAGCTTATCTGTATCTCTATTGTCGTCTGAGATAAATTAAACTGATCTTCTGTTTATCTGTTGACGTCTATCGATGTTTTGGCCCTTGTTGATGGGTATGGATGTTAATAAAAAAATAAAAATGTTTTGGTTATTTTCACCTCACTTCTGAGGAGGAAAACGCTGCCAAGGAGGAATCTATTTTTAATAATTTTGACACGTTCTTGATTTATTGAAGCTTAAATATCCTCTCTTGGCATGAATGCAAAGGGAGGATTTTCAGTAATAATTAGTAGTACGTTTTGTTAATAAGATAATAAAATGCGAGAATGGAAGAGCGTATCGGAGGTGCGACTTAAAATGGCCATAATAGACTGTTCTAGCAGTTGACACGTTAAGCTCCCTGGAAACAGTTCTTAGCGCAAAATAGGCAGTACTTAATCTTTTTTTGGTAAGGCATCGATGTGCTAGTCCCACTTTAATTTAAATGGTTGCCCACAACAAGCCCCAAGAATTTCACAGATTCCACGACGTAAATAGTGGTGCTATTAAGTACAAAAGGCAATGTACTTTTATATGATAAAACTGTAGTTTTAGAAACGTTGAGGCAGAGGAGATTAGAATCGCAACAGGATTTAATTAATGGTGATTAAGTCACTAGATAAAGTTCTGTGAAGCGCCGTAATATCCGGGTTGCTCCAAGTGAAACCAGTATTGTCCGCAAATAGACAGACTTTACCGCTATTGTCCAGACCAAAGACATTTAACCTGAAGAGACGGGACAAATGGTTCTTTGTTTTGCCCCAACATTGACGCACATTCTATGGTCGATAGATGTAGCGTTGCCAAATTTTAAGTTTACGAGTTACTGTACATACTTTTTTCATATTAAATTATAACAATAAATACTTATTTTCCCCATTTTTGATTCATCAAAAACCGGTTCTGAAGTTCTTACATGTCAATCTGACAATGCCGCTTCCCTTGGTTCCGCCTTGTTTTACCCCCAAAATATTTATAGTATGCACGTAGTAAAGTAACTGCACCAATAGGTTGAGAGCATTGGAGGTCGACGACCGACGGCTCTTCCCCATTCGATAAGTATACTAACTTGGTAACGTTTCAAAACCAGTGAAGGCACTGCTGTAAATATGTTTTAATAGGTATTTAATGGAAGAAAACAGTTATTAAGCTACTTTTTGAATATGTCATTAACCAGATATTTGTCATATTTGTACATTTTTAAATAAAATTTGTATACTTCAGTTCCTTTTTATTTGTCTCAAAAATAATGATAAGGAATTTATTTTTAGGCTAGCAGTGGTATGATTTAATTTTTCGTTTAACCATTGAGAGCAGAAAAACCCTATGTATCACAAAAACGTTTAAATCGGGATAAAATTGCGTATTTTAGGTATCTCATAAATTTCGTGTTCAAATTTGAAATTATTCAGGAAATAAGTTTTCCGAAATTTTATTTCATTATTAGCTGCTGGATAGTATATTATGCAATGACCGACCATTCATTGCAAATGTAAGTTGAATATACTTTTTTCTATGACTGCCCTGAAAATAGACAAAAACGCACTAACAACTGCTCTTGAAAACTGGACATTTAAAACATCGTCTGAAAAGTATACTTTGCACACGGCGTGTGCAAAGTATACTTTTCACATTCACACGCTTATTCGGGTATTTAGATTAAAGGGCTTCGTCTCCGTTTTAGAGCTTCGCCCTCAAAGGTCCCATTACCAGATCTCTAAAAAAGGGGCCCAATTATAGCGCTTCACCCCCCCGGGAGCCCCTTTTTGCAAAACTGTAGAAAATGGAACTCTTATACCAGAGGCCCCCTTTTAAGACTTGGGGCCCCATTTCAGGGCTTCGCCCCCGGGGGTTCCATGCCTAAATCTGTAAAAAATGGGACTCTTGAACCATAGGCCCCATTCTAGGGTTTCGCCCCCCTGGGACCCCATTTTAGGGCTTCGCCCTCGGAGGCTCTTTTTCAAAATATTTGGAAAATAGGGACCCCACTCCGGTGGCCCCATTTTAGGACTGTGCCCCTAGTTATAGTTTAGCGAGAATCTCTTACTCACGTAGCTTCTTTCATTAGGAATAAAATTTTCTGATAAAACAATAATAAAAATGTTTCCCATATAACATGTAATTTTCTACCACACTCCCAGTGGGGCACCCTGTATGTAGCAGTCGTAGAAAAAGTATAGTGTGCTACACGTGCTGAAAAGACTTTTTACACTCATGAGACTTTATGACACTCGCTTACGGCTCGTGTCACCAAACTGTCTCATTCGTGTGAATAGTCTTATTTTCAGCACTTGTTGCACAATATACTATTTCTATTTTGGTATCATAAAGAAGTCTTTTCGATACGCAAAGTTGTGTCGAAAAGAAGCTCTTTTCGACACTATTTTTGATGACTGGTTGCTTTGATATTAACAAAATTGTGCAATGTCAAAGCTCACTAGCAAATATTTCGACACCGTTTTGAATGGGATATGCAATACAGACGTCAAAAGTAACAAGATGGCCGTCCAACTTTTGATCGCGACTTGAATAAATAAATGTTTTTCATTAAAAAACGTGCAAAATAGCACTCTTCGCCCAGTTTTGTTTGGTTTCAAATGGACGTTTTAAAGCCTGAATTTGTGCGACGCGACGCGACGTGTAGCTTTTTTGTATTTCGTGAGTGATTTCCTATAAATATTTTTTATAAACTTTATATCAAAGTAACGATGGTCTTGCGGTGTGAGGTATGCAAAATCTCCAGCTATTATCATCCGAACCTGAGTTTCCACAAGTAAGTAAAAGTAAATGAAACACAGTAGTACAGTGGGCACCATTTTCTGATGTGATTAATTAATATTTTATAATACTTACCTATGTATGTGATATTAATAGATAATCTGATATGTTTGCAGTCATTTACCAATATCTATTAAATCATTTTTGAAGTGAATACTCCTTTGGTTTCATCGCAGTGGTTTTGCACGGACACGGAAAAATTTCGTGACACAGCAAAATAACTATTTTGTGTTAACTAACCTTCAGAACCCATATCTAACCCAAACTAACTCAATCTAACCCACACACTATAAATAAAACATAAATATATTTTAAATAATGCACTCGAATAAATACCATCATATCAAATTAAACGTATTTACTTTATTGAAATTATTATTATGATGGACTCACATTTTCAAAGTCTACGTCTATGAACTGTAATTGCTTTCGTTCAGGCGGGGGCGGGCAATACTACATTTAGTAGTGGGGACGAAGTTTGACAAAAGTTTGTACACCATACATAAAAATATAAGGAGGCGGGACAATCGTTTTGTTGATATTTTTGCAAGATTTCGGATTTTTATGAATGAGTTGTCGAGTCTCTTTAGGTTAAATGTTTTTGGTCCAGACAGGCAATGGCGTTGATAAACAGCAGAAATAAAATAGGGCCTATTACTGAACCCTGGGGTACTCCATAATCTAATGGTTTGCAAGAAGACATCGACGTACCAACCAACCCTCACAAACTTCTGTTGTGAAGATACGACTTAAACCATTCGAGAGGCAGTCCTGCAATTTGTTACTTAAGATGTTACGATTTACACAATCGAAAGCTTTAGAGAAATCACAGTAAATTGTTGCTGTAGAGTGATGATTGTTCAGGTTGGAGTATAAATAATCCAAATTGATGGGTAGAGTAAGTATTTTATATTTAGAGAGAAAAGATAGAAGCCTTTTTTTAACCAATCTTTCAATGATCTTTGATAATGTGGGAAGGAGTGCAATTGGGCCATAGTTCGAAGCTTGGTCTTTATCTCCTCCTTCATGCAAAGAAATAATTATTGCCGTCTTAAGACAGTTTGGAAAAACGACTTATTAACTAAAGTAGTAAGATGGTTTAATGTACATTCCGGCAGGTTTAAGAGAACGATTTCAGAGACAATTCCATAGAGGAATCTCCTGGTCATATCAAATCAAGATGACTCCTGGAAAAGACAATCAAACTGGTCTTTGTTAAGACCAACCGACAATAAAACCTGGACCAAGCATCCGAATGTGACAACTTAACATCGAAGGCATAAGCAGAGCCAAATGCCAGATTTTCCACAAGATTTTACTGAATAACGATATTGACGTGGTCGTGATCTAAGAAACTCACACTGAAAATGCAGAGCAACTGAGATCAAGAGGTAAAATATCTGGCTACGACCTGATTGGTGCCACCTATCACAAATTCTATGGAATAGCAACTTACGTCCGCTGCGACTTAGAGGATACGGTTTTGAAATCAGAATCAACAGCAAATGAGATCCATGAGGTTATTGTAAAAGTTGGCGAAACCACAATAAATAATATTTATAAACCTCCCGCAAAGCAGTGGCAACAAGCCCTCCAAACCCTTGAAGATCAGAATGCCTACCTGATTTTTGACGCCAAAGATCGATGTACATTTAAATCAGCATCATGCGGAACCGAAACCTGCTCTGACATATGCTTCTTCTGAACTGATAGCAATGGCCAACCCCTGCTGGATCTCGTAGGGTCCTTGATGATTTCCCGCACTCCCAACATCGACCTGTGATCATAGAAGTGGGGTTAAACATCTCACTGATATCCTCATACCCCCGTCCTAGATGGAACTTCGGGAAAGCCAACTAGTCTAAGTTTACAGAAAACCTCGATAAATGCTTGGGATGGATAGAACCAAAGTACCAGAACTACGAAAGATTCGTTGGCACGTCAATAGGTGCAGCTAAAGCCAGCATCTCTAGAGAGTTCAGGAAAAAATATATCCCAGGATGGAGCCAAAACTGCGGATAACTATACAAGCAATTCTTGGAGAATGGCGATAGGGAAATCGAGGATGAACTGTTGCACAGTTTGAATGCAGCCAGACGAGCTAAATGGACAAAGACTGCTGAGCAGTTGGACTTTACAAGATCTAGCCGTAAATCATGGTCATTACTGCGAAAACTGGGTGGTGGGAGCAAAAGGTTACGTGTATCTAGCTCCATCTCACCAAACGTGATTGCAACTCAAGCACTAAAACATCTAGAGCCCAAGAGATCAAGCACACACTATTAAAGTTAAAAAGGAGCTTACAGAACTCAAACAGGCATCCAAAGATAACACGCTATACAGCCAACCCTTCACAACTGAAGACATTTCCATGGCACTGAAAGACGTGAAAGCTGGAAAAGCCAAAAAGGGCAAAAATCGTCGCCTTACTAAAACCTGGCAAACCTAGCAATGATCCTCGGAGCTACCGCGCCCTATAGCCCTACTTAGCATGATCTACAAGCTCCTCGAAAGCTCATATATAATAAGATTAGTCAAACCATTCTTGAAAACATCCCAATAGAGCAGGTAGGCTTTCGACCAAACCGGAGCTGCACGCACCAAGTTCCTTCTGTAACTAGTTATATAAACGCCGGCTTCCAACGAAAACTAAAAACATCGGTAGTGTTTGTCGACTTAACTGCAGCATACGACACTGTATGGAGGCAAGAACTAATCTTTAAATTCCTCCAAATCATACCCTGTCTAAAAACAGCTAATCTCATAGATCAAATGCTCAGTAACAGACCTTTCCAAGTTACTTTGGGCAATAACCAAAGCAGGCAAATGAAGCTCAATAAGGGTCTCCCACAAGGCTCAGTCACTTTTCAACCTTCATATTGCGGATATGCCTGCGACTACATCATGCCTCGATAACAACACTCTACCTTTCAATAGAAATCCAAAATTCCTAGGATTAACCCTCGACAGAACCCAGACCTACAAATACAGCAGCTAAAATTCGAACGAGAAATATCAGCATTCAGCAAATTCTGTGGAACCATATGGGATTCCACAGCTTCTACTCTACGCTGCTCTGCCTTGGGTCTAGTATACTCTGCTGCAGAGTACTGCTCGCCAGTATGGCTTAATAGTGCTCACATCAAGAAATTGGATGTAGAACTAAACCGCACAATGCGAATCATCTCGGGAACGCTCATTGGCTGCCCGTGCTGAGTCATAATCCACCACCACACCTGCGCAGAGAAAATGCACTAGCCAGGGAGTACAAGAAAATCCAAAGGGAACTTGCAGCTGCCCATTCCCTCAACATCCGATGGCATAAACTTAATAGGCTACGGTCCAGACATCCTGCTCTCGTTAGACCAAAATACTTACAGGATTCCGGCTTTACCCTCACTGAGGCATGGCGAACGGAATGGGAGGATAAGGCCCCATATCACGCCCGAAATGTACTTAACCTCAATGTCAAAATACCGGGATTTGACTTACCCCGTCAAACATGGTGTAGTCTCAACAGGATTAGAACAGGACTCGGATAATATAACTTACGCAAGGAGTCCACGTCACTAGGAAGTCCCTCCGAAGCTAGAGCTAATTTGATGCTAGTGTTTGTGTGCCCTTCAAAACACACTGGAGGGTTGGTCATGGAGATATGCAAGGAACAGCTGAAGAGCCTTTAATATGGAGGGGTCCCTTAGTCTAGCCAGCAAATAACGTCCATTAGCCGCATCCGAATCTCACGACAACCGCACTATAGGTGGAGTCATCGGGTCCATATCCAGCCCACTATCCCTCTTCGCAGTTTTCTCCACAACAACCTCCAAATTCTCTAGCGCTAGAGACTTACACGCAGCCAAAGCTTCCCTGTCAGAGCCAACCCTAACAATACCTAAAATGCTCAACCTAATCATATCTTCTCACTGGCTAAGCTCAATTTTTACTCATTAAAAAAAAATCGCAAGCTAATTCGCTGTGCTGTGTACCCCAACTTAACGGATAAGCTTCTAGATGCTTCATAAGCTGCTAACTTGCTAAACATAAAATTTTTATTGCGTTGTTTTTCTCTAACGAACCAATTACATCTAATTAATGGCTAATGCACTTCTTAATTACGCTGTAGTGTCTACACTCGAAATATCATTATCTTAATAAATTAAAGCTAAGTAGGTACCTACTCACAAGATATATACAAAGCGGCACATTGTTTTAGAAGGAGGTATAAATATTTTAATTTTAATTCCCATGCCCATCAAGTAGGATCAAAGCGCGAGTAGATGTCAACAGATAAGCAGAATATCAGTTTAATTTCTCTCAGACAGAAACAGAGGTAAAAATGAAAACAAGTTACGAAATTTTTCACGGCCGTTTTGAAGAATACAATACATCTTTCCAAACGGCCCAGAAAATACTAAATGATAAATGATAAACATTTGTCTATATATTCGATGCAAAAATATATTTTTAAATGATTTTAGAGCTACAGACCATGTATGGCATTACGAATGTAAGCAGGGATATTGCCATAAAACTGAAACAAGTCTTGAAACTGCTCAGCAGCTGAGTTTAGCAGAATGCAACTTGCTCTGCCTCGATGCAGCTGGCATATGGCCCAAGCCTACGGGAAATATACTAGTGGCCAATTTAACAGAAATAAATATCGATAAAATCTTTTTAAATACAGAATCTAATACAGTTGTAAGCGATTTGATGAAAAAGGGATTTGAAAATTTTAAATCACAATTAAAAGAAGTTTTTAATGATGAACCCCCAATGAAGGGTGCTGCGATTAATATTAACGTTAATATCAAAATCAAGAATTTAACAAGACTCAAGCTGGACACGAATGAAGGGTACACATTATTAATAACACCAAGCGCCCAAGAATCAGTGCTCGATATTGGGATAAAGGCAGCCACATATTTTGGCATCCGGAATGGCCTTGAAACACTAAGCCAGTTGGTGGTGTACGATGATATAAGAAATAGGATTATCTTGCCCAGCAATGTTTCTATTGAGGATAAGCCCGTCTACGCATGGAGAGGCGTAATGTTGGATACGTCCAGAAATTTCATGCCTGTTGAAACGATTAAAAGTACTCTAAAGGCCATGGCGGCTTCAAAACTGAACACGTTCCATTGGCATTTGACCGACAGCCAAAGTTTTCCGTATGTTTCCAAGTCGAGACCGGAACTTTCGAAATATGGCGCCTACAGTTCAAAAAAGGTATACTTATTTATTTATTTATAAAATGAGCATAGTCTGATTATATTACTAATATTTTAATTTGATGTTTGGTTAGGGTCGTTTGGTGCTTCGTATAACCAAAATCTCATTAGTGGCTAGTGCTTGTAATATAGGCATATGGTTAAAATCCTGCGGCCCTTAAGACCTGAGTGTGGATCATCATCATCATCATCATCATCATCTATTTGGCTATTGCTACATAGTTTCAAAACTTATTCTACAGATATTTTATGTACAGGTTGACTACTCTAAACACCCTCAGATGGGTGTTTCTAGAAGCCTCCCAGCACAACTTTTACGGGACGATGCTCGCCCAGAACAGTGTTCGCGCGCAGAGTAAGTGATTCTTCAGTGCATATCTCATTTTATTTAGGTTCTGAAGGAATCTTTCAAAAGTCTTTCAGTTACTGATTACCAACGGCTGTCTATTGCGCTAGTTGTTTTGCTTTCAAGGGTGAAAAATTGTGAGGGGTAAGGTTACTATGGAGAAAACAGAAGAAAATCCCCCATGCCTCGGTTCTTTGGTTTAAGTTGACATTCATTCATTTATTCATTCAGTCACGTCATTCATACATCATCATACATACGGAAAAAAAGTAGAGGATTATGACATAATCATTATTGATCACAATCTTAGTGAGGGTGGAATTGCAACTGCACATCAGGTTAATCCTGGCTACGTGGTGCCATACTTCGCTTGCCGGAGCAAGGAGAGAGGAGACAGCTCGAGGTCAGCGGCCGTACTGATCTCGACTTATGATACAAAGAAAACAACAACAATGAGTGTCGATGAGCCACTCCAACTCTGCAGATGCCTCAAGAAAGTTCCTATAATTTGGCTATAATACAATTCTCCAGGGTGTCGATGTCGTTCTTCTTAGATTTTGATATGCACTCAAACTTTTAGTAGGCATAATAAAGGCATGTCAGACCAGCTCCCGCTTTTTCCCAAACAGCAAAAACACCAAAACAGACAACTGTGTCTGCTTTGCTGTCTGCTTTACTGTCTCTTTTGCTGTTTTTGGTGTCTGTTTTGCAGTTTTTGGGTGTCAGTTTTGCTGTTTTTGCCGTCTGTTTTACTGTTTTTACTACGGTCTGTTTGGTTTTTTTGGTATCTGTTTTGCTGTTTTTGATGTCTGTTATTCTGTTTTTGCTGTCTGCTTTACTGTTTTTTGTTGTCTATTTTGCTGTCTCTCTTGCTTTTTTGTAGTTTTTTTTGGGAACGAACGGGAGCTGGTCTGACATGCCTTTATTATAGTACTACTTTTGTCCAGGATCTAAAATAAATTTTTGTTTTATTGGGCATGAAATCACTGTAATCCCATATATCTTGTTTAAGATCTACGATGACAAAGCTATAACGAGTATCGTGGAATACGCCCGAGTCAGAGGAATCAGGGTCGTACCTGAATTTGATGCTCCAGCGCATGTTGGAGAAGGATGGCAAAAAACCGGGGTCGTAACTTGTTTCAATTGGCAACCATGGAAAAATTATTGTTCCGAGCCTCCGTGTGGACAGTTTGACCCATCGCAGCCAAAACTGTACGATATTTTGGAGGGTAAGGTTTATTTTCGCTCTATATTCTCTAATACGGACAATTTAAAACTAGATTTAAAATTAACCAAAACATAATCATGTTCCATGAGATAAATAAAAATAAACTGTAATTGTTTCTAAATTAACCAAAACATGATCATGTTCCGTTTACACTTCTGAGCACACTAGGACGTAATACCAACCAGCGAGTTTTTTAAGTCTTATATGGCTGGATTCTTGACAAAATTTGGCAAGACTGCCAGCGTATTTAAAATGCATTTGACGCATGTCATAACTTAAAGTGAGGGAGGAACGAGACGAGACGAGACTAGAGCGAGAATTTGCTTCTCTCGACGAGACGAAACATCAGATATATGTGGTTCTTGTGTCATATCGTCTGGTCTTGACAGCATTACTAATGTATAATAATAATAATCATAATAATAATAATAATAATAATAATAATAATAATAATAATAATAAT
>MU190153.1:0-17456 GCA_016904865.1 Pissodes strobi | reverse complement strand
GACCAGCCTCCTACCAAAGAGCAAATTCATACCTTTTGGTCAAACATATGGTCAATCCCGACGCAATATAATGCCCAAGCAGAGTGGATCAGGCGCGAGGAAGAAGAAAATATGAGGCAACTTCCACCAATGGCTGCCCATGATGTTACCTTGGAAGAGGTGAAAAAATCCATTCAAGAATCACATAATTGGAAGGCTGCTGGCATAGATTGTATTCGTAATTTCTGATACAAAAGATTCAAAAGCATAACATGTTTTGTCGTGACCCAACAACTGTGCCAAGATTTTTCACTCGAGGTATCACTTATCTTATATTGAAGGATAATGACCCCCCAGAACCCAGCCAAGTACAGACCGATCACCTGTCTCCCGACGATCTATAAGCTTCTTACCTCAGTCTAGCGAGTAAAAATTTACACAGTAAGATAAAGGAAGAGGTCATTAAGAAATACATCAGCCGACTAACAATTATCCTCAAAACTCAGCTGTGCGGAAAAAATATGATTAGTGCACTTAACAGATATGCAATACCAGCACTCACTTATACGTTTGGCATTGTTAAATGGGCAAAGACAGAGATAGAGCGGATTGAGAGAATCCCCAGGACAATGACAAAGTATAGAACTCACCACCCCAAGTCAGCAATTGAAAGAATGCCATTACCGAGAACAAACGGTGGACGAGGAATTGCAGATTTGAATATTCTGATTGAGAAACAGATCTTCAATCTGCGAAAATATTTTCTTGAGACGGCTGAAATGAGCTCGGTTCTGATGTCGATACACTGGCGTCCAACTATTGGCTGACTCATGGGGGTCTTTTCCCTGAAACAGAGGGCTTTATGTGTGATATGCAGGGCCAGGTAATCCCTACCAAAAATTACTTGAAATACATAGTTAAAGATCCCACCATAGAGGATGACAAATGCCGTAGATGTTTGCCTGTCTCAGAGACAATTCAACCCGACACTTGCCCACACAGCATACCTCCATCGCCATAACAGTGTGGTTAAGATTATCTATCCATCAAGTGCTGGCACATAAACATAAGCTAATTGATAGCGTCACGCCATACTATCAGTATAACCCTGAGGCAGTGCTGGAAAATGAAAACCATCGTCTTTACTGGGAGAGGAGCATTATTACGGACAGGACTATAACTGCGAATCGACCGGACATCGTTTGGATAGACAAGCTTAAACAAACAACTTGGCTGGTTGATATTGCCATTCCTAACACTAACAACTTACAAAACACAATTGCGAGCAAACTTACAAAATATGCAGATCTGGCTCATGAAATAAAACAGGAATGGCGCCAACAGAGTGTTATTATAGTCCCACTGGTACTATCGTCCACGGGGATTGTCCCAAAAATGTTACCTGCTCACCTCAAATCACTTGGGCTTCAACCAAACGTTATATCTACCATGAAGAGATGGGTAGCATCTCCATCCGGTATCAGCTCTGGAACACTGCAGCACTCCATCGGGTAGACTCTTTGCACGGGTCTCAACATTTGTCCTTTACTCGTCATGACCCGAACTAAACGCACTTGGCCATCTCTCCCGGGTAAAAGTTCTACAACTCACGCCATCGGCTACTCTATTCGCTTGGTAGCATCGTTCCCGACAAGCACACGATCACCGACGGTCAATTTATGGCCACCTTGGCTTTCACATAAAAGTTTTAATTGCCTCAGATACTCAGCGCGGAACCGACTACGAAGGGATTCCAGTATTTGCTGGATTTTTCGCACCTTTCAACACAAAGGTGAACGATCAATGGCATCGCAATCGGGTAGGCCCAGTTTCTGTTGCTCACGCAAAAACATTGCTGGAGTCAGAGCTCCTCTGGGTCTTCCGACAAGTAAGTTAGAGGCCTCGCATTAACTACCGCCTAACATTGAGAGTGGACAATTCTTCATATGTCAATGTAGCTCTGCCAAGGCTCCTTCGAAGTAAGCCCTTCAATATTCCGATTAACCGCTCCCAAAAACCTCCCCACCATGCGGCGGTAGGGGGGTTGAACTTCCATTGGATGCGCTGAATGGAAGTTTCTCTAGAAATAATGTTCCAGTCCAAAACAGGTAAGGCATTTTCGGTGCCAGTAAAGTTCGTACCATTGTCACTGTATATAGTTCTAGCCCTTCCGCGTCAGGACACGAACCGACGTAAATCCTGCAGAAAACAAGACGTCGATAAAGAAGTCACTAACTCGAGATGGACTGCACGGTGGACCGCGCATGTGAAAAGACATATCCACACTTTAGCCCCATCTTGCAAGTACAACGGACCGGCCATATCCACGCCCGTCACTTCGAAACAGACTGCTTCCCTCACTCGATCCAGTGGCAGAGGCGGAGAAGTAGAAGTGACAGGTTTTACGGTGTGTCTTTTACACATGACGCATTTAGATATCACTGATCGGATAACTCTCCGGCCACCCAGAATCCAAAATCTTTCCCTAAGTAGACCAAGAAGTCCCTGCGTGCCAACGTGACAAGATTTAAGGTGAATGTCCATTATCAATCCCAAGGGGTGCTTAGGAAATAAAACGATAGGGAATCGATAATTTTTTGTATCTTGTCTATTTGCAACTCGTGACTTCAGCCGAATCAGACCTTTTTCGTCCCAAAATGGGCTTAGTCCGCGTATCCTGGGGTCAGCTGCTCCTGAGAAGCTACCTTGTTGGAACAACTTAAAAATGAAGTTTTCAGCCTCATTCAACTCGTCCACTATCAGTTCTCCACGACATGTCTTCTCCCTGTTCCTACAGTTGTTTACAAACCGGAGTATCCAAGCAATCATCCTCACAGTTTTAATGAACTTCGAAAAATAGTTAAGGTTTCAAAAGTAAGTGTCGGGAATATTTAAACAAGCTTTTAGAAGAGTTTTCCTCTTCTCCAAACAAATTTCTTCTTTATTATATGCAGGGTTTGTGGATGGCCAAGTTTCTGGAGGTCCGCATAACCACTGAGGCCCCTCCCACCATTTGGATTACAACAGTTGTTTGGGAGAACATGAAAAGGAAGGCAAGTCAGCAGGATTTAGGATACAAGGCAGCTTTCCATCGGAGTTAATCTTCTGATCTCTGCTACTCTATTCCAAACGAAAATGCCCCATTCCTCGGTGCGCCTTACTATAACAGTAGATGAGTCATTCAAAAAAAAACTTGAAAAGGGGCAGCTTATGTTTTCCGCAACGTTCTGATACAGTCTAGCGCCAATCGTCGCCGCTAAAAGCTCTAAACGAGGAATGGTCATTCTAGAGTTTGTTTTGCTCCTAGGGGCTACCCTTGCATTAGCTGCTAATAAGGAAATCAACACCTTTCCATTCAAGGCAACTCTCAAAAATACTGCACAGGCGTAAGTGCGTTGACTGGCATCACAAAATATATGTACACTTACGTCTATGTACGATGCTATGTCACCTATTCCAATCCACCGCGGCATTGCCACCTGTGACAGATACGGCAATTCTTCTATCCAATTTTTAAATAAGGTTGCATTGGTCTCATCCACGGGTTGGTCCCAAGTGAGGTTCTGCATCCACAAGGATTGTATTATCAATTTGAGAAGTAATGTTGCAGGGCACAAGTACCCAATCGGATCAAACTCCTTCTGTGTAAAGGACAGAATCAATCTTTTTGTAACTATCAGGACATCCCAGTCCTTGACGATTCCTAGGAATTTTCTATTTAGGGTCAGCACGTCTTTACCTGGGAACCAGTGCAAACCTAAAACAGGGCACGCGTGATCCATTGACATTGCCTGAAACGTTTTCGTACGCTCCCACCCTCTGACCTCGAATTGTCCTTCGGCCATCACTACCATTGCTTCGTGTATAAACGAGTGCACCAGATCATCAGTTGGTAGGCTAGTCACACAATTATCTACATAAAAACTCTGTCTCAACTTTTCTAAAGTCTCTCTAGAATAAACGGTCTCATTAGCGACATATTTCTCTATACGCTGGTTCAAATGGTATTTCATAGTGGCCGCCAATGCTCAAACCAAATACAACCCTTCTATGCCGGAAAGAAATCTCCTGCCCTACAGAATCAATCCACAGAAATTTGACAAAATTGCGATCTTGTTCGTTGAGGCCGATCTGCAAAAATTCCTTACGAATATCGGAGATAACGCCGATTTTGTTTTCTCTGAATCTCAGCAGCATTGATGGGATCAATTCAATGAGGTTGGGCTCCTTTTCCAAGCATTTAATAAGCGATGCCCTTTTCATGTGCAAAAGCGTCGAACACTGGCCGGATTTTTGTGGTAACACTTTCATCCTTAATAACCGGTCTACGAGGCAGGTATACCTTCTGGTGTATAATCACAAATTTTTTCAATAATGCCCTGCGATTCCAATTCTTCGAAAATATGCTGATACTGGAGTAATAGATGCTCATTTTCCAATTTCCTACGGGTAGCTTGCAGTCGGCTCTGAGCTAGCTTGTAATTGTGACATCGAAAACTTGCCCTTTTCCTGGATAGTGCGTCTTTTTTTCTGGATAAAGCTAATTTTTTGTGCTTTGAAACACGCCTCAATCCCATCAGGTCCTTCACAGAATACACATTTTGAAGCCTCAGCGTTCATCAACCCCTGCAGCAGTCGGAAATGCCGTGGATGACTCTCTGCAAAATGGCTTATTTCTTGAAGAACTCCTACCAGGACCTGGCTTCAAAGACGACGGGTTTGTGTTTAAACCAAATCCCTCTGCTGCCAAAGCGATACGCTGTTCGTTTTCCACCTCCTGTTTCAATAATAACATTAATTTCCTGAGCCTAATTTCCAGTGGTGATATAGTAGCAGCATCTTCATCTGCCTCATTTTCCCCGTTGCTGAATTGAAAGGAACGCTGCCAGACTCTTGATAATTCATCAGGTAAACAGGACTCGATCATGCAACATTGCAATGTCCCTATTTGGGGAATTTGCGTTGTCTAAAATAAGTTCTAGCAAGCCCCTAACGTACACCTCAATCTGCAAATCCTCCCTACCAAATCTACTTTGCATGCTTTCAATTATTTTGGGATAATTTTCACTCATGGCTGGATAGCTTTCTACAAGCTGTCCTGCGCGACTGCCCGTCACAGTTGCTTGCATAATATACTCTATTTTATCACTATCATCAATAGAATCATCTTCGTGCACCATTTTAAACTGTGCCCAGAAGACCAGCTAGCCTTTCACACTTCCATCATAATGCTTAAACTCTATTCGTGGTAATTTAAATTTTCGCATACCTGTGTTTCCTAGATTTTCTGATACTTGAGTACTTGAACTGCTACGTACGCTGCTTACATCCTCTGCTGTTCGACTCTTATTAGCAGTAATCCTCAACAAGGTAAATCTTTTCACATATGTGTCACAAGTATCCATTTCACTTTCAAGTTCAGGTTCGGTTGCGTTTGGCAATAAAAGTTCATAAATTTCACTGTCCAACGTGCGTAAGTTATCATACTTCGCAGTCAATAGCTCTAATACAGCTTGAACCCCGTCAACCGAACTGGTGGAAACTGCCACCAGCTCGTCAAGCTCTTTTGCCGATTTTGTAAACGAGCTCCTTGATACTTTTCTACTTTTCTTCTTACTTTCGAGCATGTTTTCCATAGTGAACTCGGTACGAAACCACTCAAACGTTCCGAAATAAATATCCAGACGCGGAACGCGGTAAAAGTTCACCCTGTCTTTTCAAACACAATTTTTTAACGACAGTTCCAACTTCATCAATTCACAGGTAATGACTGATTGCTTCTGTCCTGTCACGGTCGCCAATAAATGTAGAGTCCACGAAAAGCTACCCGCTTTAAGCTTTCTCGAAGATTCAAAGAGAAAACAGCTATCTTCCTTTCAGAAATCTATTTTCTATGCAATCAAATTACACCAGTGAACTACGAATCCTAATATTATACAAATCGCCCGAGCTATCACCGATACTTAAAAAAACGTCAAAACTGACTTATTATCTAAATACGGGTTATCAAAACATCAACACAACAATTAACTCGACATTCTACATGGTGTCTCCAACACTTAACCTACAATAGAGAGAGTCATCTTGCTACCCGCCGATGACCCTTGAAACCCGCATTCAAAGCGAGAATCGAGAGAGACATTAATAATAATAATAATAATAATAATAATAATAATAATAATAATAATAGTAATAATAATAATAATAATAAGATACATATTCAATTTTAGATTTATATGGAGATATGTTAAATCAGTTTGGAACAGACGTGTTCCACATGGGCGGCGATGAAGTCAACATCAATTGCTGGAACAACACTGAACACCTTAAAGATTGGATGAATACTAAAGGGTGGGGTTTCACTAAGAAAGACTTTACCAACGTCTGGATCTACTTCCAAGAGGAAGCGGTTCAGCGCCTGTACAAATCAGCCGGAAAAGAAATTCCCGTCATATTGTGGACTAGCGCGTTAACATCCTTAACCAATGTTACGAAGATATTGCCAAATGATAAGTATTATATCCAGGTATGGGATTCGAGCCTTGGCACAACAGTGGATAGTTTATTGGACAAAAATTATTCTTTGATATTAAGCAATTACAATAACTTGTATCTGGATTGTGGCGTTGGCAAATTTACAGATGACAAAACCGACTGGTGTTCACCGTACAAAACGTGGCAACAAATTTACGAAAATAAGCCAATCAACATTGCAGGTGAGTAGCATTAGTACGTAAGTAACCAATAGCTAACATTTGGTTTCCTTTTTTATAGGAAGTAAAAAGAACCAAATCCTAGGTGGCGAAACAGCCTTGTGGACTGAAACTGCAGGGCCGGGTTCAATTGATTCCCGTATATGGCCACGAGCTGCCGCGTTAGCTGAAGCTTTATGGACTGAGCCCAGTTCCTATTGGACAGCCGCAGAGGAAAGGTTGCATATCCATCGACAACGATTGGTCGATTTAGGAATTAACGCCGACGCCTCAGTTCCCGAATGGTGTTTGCAGAATCAGCAGCAATGCTCTGACTCTGCAAAGTCAAATCTTAATAACGTATTGTAATAGTATCTAGAATAAAATCCGTATTTGGTAGGTTTTTGTCACTTGTTCAAAACTTCATTTCTTACTTCCATTTTTGAAGAATTTATTGAATCAATTTCAAGGTTCGACAGTCACGTGACCAACCCTGTCTAGTTCTTCGAATTTCGACCTTTTGAAAAATTTCAAATTTGTTAGCTTCATACTACGTGACTGAAATTGAATAGCTACGTACTGGGTGAAAAGATTGATTTAGTACTTTGAATTTTGAAGATTTTTTGCTAAAAATCCATATTTTTACAGGTAAATATAGATTATCACGTGATAAGCTTCATTTCGCTGAACTTACAGAGAAAAATCTCAAACCTTATGAGCAACATCGTTCCAGTCTCAAATTCGACCAGCAAGTACTGGTTGTTACATGATCAGCTTCAATAAGTCTTCAATTTTTAAACTTTTCTTCAGAAAGTCTCAACTTTGACAGTTATGGCAATTTTTACGTGAACAACTTTATTTATTAAAAACCTTTCCGCTTTCATGTAGATATCAAGTGTCGCTTGGCTAACTTCGTTTAAGATCTTCGATTTTTAAAACTTCATTTAAATCTTCAATTTCCATTCCCCTTTAAAAAAAATCAATTTTGACATTCATACTATTTGTCTCCTGATCAACTACTTTTCGGACTTTTGAAGAATTTATTGAATCAATTTCAAAGTTCGACAGTCACGTGACTAGGTCTTCTTATTTCGACCTTTTGAAAATTTTCAAATTTGTCAGTTTCATACTACGTGACTGAAATTGAATAGCTACGTACTGGGTGATAAGTTTGATTTAGAATTTCGAACTTTAAAGATTTTTTCTAAAAAATACATATTTTTACAGGCAAACATAGATTGTCACGTATTAAGCTTCATTAACTGAACTTGTAGATAAAAGTCTCAAATATTATGATCAACATCGTTCAGATCTCAAATTTGACAGGTAAATACTTATGATCAGATTCAATAGAAACATTAAATTTTGACATTTATATAAATTTTCACGTGATCAACTTCATTTATTGAAAAAATCATTGCCTCTTATACATAGATATCGATTGTCACTTGGCTAACTCTCTTTAAGGTCTTCGATTTTCGAAGACTTTTTAAAAAAAAAAAAATAAATTTAATAGTCAAATATTTATTAAAACTTGATCAGCTTCAAATTTTGAAGTTTGACAATTCGATACCGATTTATTTATATCTTTAATTATTAAATATTTCTTTCGAAAAATCTCTATCTATCTCTATCTCTATGTATATCAATTCTCACGTGATCAACTTCATATAGAGCTTCACATTTTGAAGCGATATATTGAAAAAGTATCAAATTTTATAGGTAGAATCAATTGTCATGTAACCAACTCCGTTTAGGTCTTCAATTTTTAAATCAAATTTAATAGGCAGATATTGATTATCACGTGATCAACTTCATTTAAATTTTAAAAAACCTACTTCATTTATTGAAGAAATAATTCTCTCTTATAGGTAGATAGATTTACCTTGGCTAACTTCGTTTAAGGTCTTCGATGTTTGAAGAATTTTGTTGAAAAATAATTTTTGATAGTCAAATATTGAATATAACTTGATCAACTTCATTTGAGTCTTCGATCTTTGATTTTTTTTTTAATCTGAAGTTTGGCAGACAGATAGCGACAGCAAAATTGTCACGTGGCTTACTTCGTTTAAGTCTTCGATTTTTGAAATCAAATTTGACAGGCAGATATTGATTATCACGTGATCAACATCATTTAAATCTTGAAAAACCTAATTCATTTATTAAAAAAGTCATTCTCTTTTATAGGTAAATATCAATTGTCACTAACTTTGTTTAAAATCTTCGATTTTTGAAGCCTTTTCTTGAACAAAAATTAAATTTTGATCGTCAAATATTGATTGTAACTTGATCAACTTCATTTAGAGTCTTAAAAATTTTGAAATTTGATAATTCGTTACTGATTCATTTAAATCTTCAAATGTTAAATATATTCTACGAAAATTCTGGATTTTGACATTTATATCAATTGTCACGTGATCAACTTCATTTAGATTAAATTTTGAAGAATATATTGATATGTGATTGTCACGTGACCAACTACGTTTAGGTTTTTGACTTTTGAAATGAAATTTGACAGGCAGATATTGATTATGACGTGATCAAATTCATTTAAGCTCTGAAAAACCAAAAATTTGACAGGTAGATATCGATTGTCAGGTGCATGGCTAACTTTGTTCAGATCTTCGATTTTTAAACGCTTTTCTTGTTTCAAATTATTAAATTTGACAGTAAGCTATTGATTATGACGTGATCAACCTCATTTAAGCTTTGAAATACCAAAAATTTGATAGGTAGCACGGCTAACTCTGTTCAGATCGCCGACGCCTCAGTTCCCGAATGGTGTTTGCAGAATCAGCAGCAATGCTCTGACTCTGCAAAGTCCAATCTTAATAACGTATTGTAATAGTATCTAGAATAAAATCTGTATTTGGTAGATTAGCCTTGTATAATGGAACTATCCGGTATTTAAAGAGAAAATCTGGCACAAAAATATGATTTTCATACTTGCAAAAGGAAATTTTTAAACTTTTAGATTTTACAGAAGGAACGTATTCGTGATAAAGCTCTGCTTCTTGAAAAAACTTCAAAAAGTTATCTAAATGTTTAATTAATTCCTGACATTTTGGTGTACGTACCATAAAGGTACAACCATTATAGCCATCTTCCTCTAAATCTAAATAAACGTAAGATAAGAAAAATAATTGAGATAAATTAAACTGAGTACACAGGATATTACCCCATAAAGATCCATGGTCCAAGGCACTTTCATTTAATACTCAGCAAGATATAATGAAGCAAATAAATTTTAATTAATTATGCGAAAAGCACATAGGCAATGGCAAAATATAAGAAAGGAACAATCATACTAAGGAGGAACAAGAAAGTAAAAGCTCAAATACCGGGTAGAGAGATTAAATATATTTAAAAGTTGTCACGCCCTTGCGGACAGCACGTCAGAAAAACCCCAAGTTGTAATTTGGAACTCGTTGTGGCTTAGGCTTAGCAACAAAAAATATAAGTAATAAAGCTAGGAAAAAATATCAAAACGATAGAATTACTTCCAGGACCAAATCACGAGCGAAATTATTAAAATGGGAGGTGAGAAGCAGGTAGAGAATGTAAGAAGATTGCTAAATAAATGTCCAACAGAAGGAAAAATTCCGGTCTAACAGGCGGGATTTCGCAAGGGGTTTAGCATGATCGACCACGTACAGCTACACTGGAGCTAGCACTCCATTTGGCCTTTGTGGAGTACCGCAAGGCTTGTGACTGTGTCGAAACTTGAACAATCCTGGAATTCCCAAACAACGCGAGGATCGACTCCAGCTACCACCTTTCATGTAAAACCCGACAGAATTTCGATCAAGAGAGGAGTAAGACAAGGGGACACCATCTGACCAAAGCTGTTTACACTTGCTTTGGAGGATGTCTTCAAGAAACTTGACTGACATGAAAACTGAATTAATATCGACGGAGTACGACTAAGCCACTTACGATTTGCAGACGATATTAGGATCATTGTCAACACAGGTGAAGAGCTTAAAAGTATGCTTGATTAACTTCATCTAGTATCACTGGGAATTGGAATTGAAATGAACCTAACCAAAACAAAGCTTACGAGTAAAGAAGACATCTAGGCATCTGTTAACGACCAACCCCTAGAAGCTGTCTCTGAATATATTTACTTGGGCCACAAAATTCAGCTTGGAAAAGAAAACCAAGAATAGGCCTCTCCTGGGCGGCTTTCGGAAAAGTGGGATTTATCCTTAAATCTTGTGAGTTCCCTATAAACCTCAGAAGAAAAGTGTTTGAGTCCTGCATGATGCGGGTGCTCACATACGGACGTAAGATAATGTCAATTACTCGCAAATCTGCCAATAAACTGCAAACCACCCAGCGAGCAAGGGAAAGGGCTATCCTTGGAATCACTCTAAGGGATAAAATTCGCAGAAGAACTAAAGTGACAGACGTATTGAGACTTGGCAATACTGAATTGGAGATGGGCTGGCCATATAGCAAGGCAAGACGACCACAGGTGGATACATAGGGTCTTAACTTGGCGCCCAATATTTTGCAGGAATGAACTGGATTGAGACTGCTAGGAATAGAAGCCCTGGAAGAGGCCTACATTCAGGAGTAGACAAATACGGGCCGGAAAGAAGAAGAAAAAGAAGAATACTTCCCTTTTGACACACTACTAATAAAAGATAATTAATGAAACTGATAGATAGCCGAATGGAAAGGTTGGTTCATTACCATAAATGGTTTAAAATGGACGGTAAATACATTTGCTAATTAAGAAAGAACTGACTGATTTAATGAATGGCTAATAAATATGTCAATTAACGGAGAAACTGACTGATTAAATAAACAAAACCATGGTTGACCGATCGTGCTACGCAAATAAGCCACTTGCTATACAGTTGGCTATTAATGATTACCTGAGTTAAACTAAATGAAGAAAACAAAAATAGTAATAGTTTCTAAATTAACCAAAACACGATCGTGTTCCATTTACATTCCTGAGTTCACTAGGACGCAATACCAACTATAAAATATTCCAGTTACAATACATTAAAACACCCTTGAAATCGAAACAAATATAATATTGTTAGGTATTCAAATAGTCAATTCTGATAATAAAAAACGTTAAACTCGCATTAAACTAAAATGGCAATAAACTACCTAACCTTAAAATTTTAAACACAAATGACAAAAAAGCGTCCTAAACTCTGGCCTGGATCACAATTCTCTTTCATCACGAAGTAGCAACTATAAAATAAGGGAAGGCTGGCTATTTTTATTACCATTTACACTTCAAAAGCTCTAATCAACGCCGTTTCTTCTAGGAAAGTTAAAAACTTAAGTAACTAAGCGAAGAAAAGCTTGAATTAAAATACGAATGTCAAAAACCCGTTCCCAAAGCTTCAGTTGCCTGAAGAAATAGATTCATGGGAATTAGAATCCACTACACCCATACAAAGTATGTATTTTATAAAATTATAAGACCATTTAAGTAACATCAAAACAAAACTGCTGTTCGAGCTCCTGAAACCCATTTAATATCAAATATTAACTTTTATTTAAAGTAACCACATGTGTCACCCGCTTCACCATTTCCGGAGGACAATGAAATAAACGGATATTGGCAAAACACATAGTCAAATTGCCACAACAAGATGTAAATGTAAATGCCTGGATTTTAACCGTAATTAATTAGTAAAGTAGTAGCAATATATGCAAAGAGGTCAACAGTGCGGTGTTGACAAGTTTACGTTTTCTTTAATTTAGTCAAATTCGTGCAAAGTCTGGCAACATCGCATGGGGCAAAGCCTCAACTCTTTAGGGCTTCAAATAACGGAGATAAGCCCTTTTACTTGGAAATCGTATGTTCTGTTTCTGGACCTGCCTCAGTATGTTGCGCTATTAGGACGCGCTATTAGTGAAATCTTCTGCTTTAAGTGCCGTGTCCTCTTTGAACGTCATCATCAATCATCAGCGCTATCTGTACTTTCTCGACCACTTTTCTAAAGAGACTTGTCGTAGTCTCATCATACCATTGTCGCAAATTCTTCAGCCACGATATTCTTCGACGACCTTGTCTTCGATTCTTTCTTCTACTATTAAATTGAGAAGTCCTTATTTTTCGTTTCTGAGAATGTGTCCAAAGTACTCCAACTATCAGTGTGAGCATGACTTCGAGATCCTTTGACATTCTTGCAAGTACATCTACATTGCTCACTCTGTCCATCAAGGATATTTTCAACATCTGTTGATACGTCCACATTTCGAAAGTTTCCAGCTTTTTACACATGGCTTCTGTCAGAGATCATGCCTAATTCCATAATAGAGAATACTGAAGCAACGTAGTACTCGAGTGCGAACGGAGAGCGACAGACTTCAGCAACACAACACGGACTTCATTTTTATAAATGATGCTCTGGCTTGTTCAATTCGGGCACGAACCTACTGCATATACTGCCATTTTCTGGCCGTGAGAGAACAGAGAAAATGATAAAGACCCTTAGGAAGAAAGTAAGCTATAAATAGAAAGTGTAAGGGCGCTAGAAGACATTTATAACTAAACTAGAAATGTCTAAAATAGATAGATTAGAAGAAAGCAGAAACTAACTAAATAAGAAGAAGCCGGACACTAAGTAACTAAGGATAATCCAGAAACTATAAGTGGATAACAAAGGCAATAGGAACCATATTACAACAAAAACCTAGGAGGTATAGAAACATAGAATATCCACTGCTGGATGTCAAGGAGGCTATATAGCTTAGGATCGGTTTACAACAGCAAGTCTATTGTCTAAAACTGAACAAATTTACAATCTACTCAATGATTATAATGCGCATGTCTGAAGTATACTTGAATTGATTATGAATCTTGGTTAACTGTGTTAATAAGTCAGAAAATTCTCAAGCTGTAAATTGGAACTCGTTTTGGCTTAGGTGTCGCAACAGAAAAAATGCAAATAATCAAACCAGGAATTAAATCAATTCAAAGCAAAAGAAAAATTAAAACGATACAATTACTCAGACCAATTAATTCACTTACCGAATACTTCCCTTTTGGAACACTACTACTAAAAGATAATAAATGAAACAGATAGATAGTTGAATTGAAAGGTTGGTTTAGTACTATAAGATGGCTTAAATGGACGGTAAATAAATGTGTTAATTAAGAGAGAAAGTGACTAATTCATTGGACAGAAAATAAATATGTGAAGTAACGGAGAAACTGGCTGACTAAACAAACGGTAAATAAACATATCAAATAATGGAGAAACTGACTGATTAGATAAACAAAATCAACGTCAACCAATCGTGGTACTCAAAATATGTCACTTGCAATGCTACAACGGGCTACTCATGATTACCTGTGTTAGAATGAATAAAGTAAATAAACAGTAATAGCGCCTAAATTAACCAAAACATGATCATGTTCCTTTTACACTTCTGAATCCACTAGGACGTAATACCAACTAGTGATATTTTAATTGCAATTCGTTAAAACTCCCTTGAAATCGAAACGAATATAATCTAGCTCGTTATTCAAATAGTCAATTCTGATAATAAAAATCGTTTGACTTGCCTTAAGTTAAAATAGGGCCCCAATTATCTTTCACCATGAAGTGGCAATTACAAGGTAAGGTAAGGTTGATTGCTTTACTTTTACAAGTAATCAGCACCTCAACTAAATTAAAAAAAAGTATGAATCGTCCCCAAAAGTTAATATAAAATATAAATAAAAATCCGAAAATTAATCACAAGGTCCACTTTCCCCAAGAATGAATTGAAATTAGAATCAATTACACCTATACACAAAGAAGACATTTTATAAAATTAATGAATTATGAGATCATTTAAGTAACATTGTTGACGTGTATGATTTCGAAACAAAATTGGAGTTCGAGGTTCTGAAACCCACTAAAATATTACCTTTAATTAAAAGCACTTACGTGTGTGACCCCATTCGTCTTTTCCGGAGGACAGATTCTAGTCAAATTACCACAACGAGATGTGATATGTTATACAAATATACAGGAAAAATTACGTATATACATGACAAACAGTGGACCATAGCGAAATAAGCCCTTCCAATTTTGATTACTAGGTTTCAGATCCGTCAAACCCATGCCCATGGGAGCAGGTTTGAGCCAAAGGAACTTTAGGAAGAAAAAAATTATATAGAATAAGCATGTTTAACACAAAAATATCCGAATATTTTGTATTGGCCATAATTTGGTACCGCGTATAGGGGAGACCGGGGCAAAATGATCCCGCCGTTGTTCATGTTTTCACGCAAGAGGATGAAGGAGGAATTAAAAGATGGGGCTCCCCCAGGATCAATATTCTCCAATGCAATGCTAATGGTCGGATGACACTAGATGTTTTTTCGTTTGTTTGACCACTTTTTAAATCACGCAAACCCTACCAAAGAAGATCCCGCTCTACTAGTTTTAGATGGTCATGGGAGCCATACTAAAAATTTGGAAGTGATTGACAAAGCAAGAAAAAAATAATGTGTTCTTGTGCTTGCCTTCTCATGCCTCCCACAGACTTCAGCCCTTGGATGTGGGAGTTATGTACCCTCTTAGCCGACATCTTGATCGAGCTTTAGAAAACTGGTTAAGCAACAACCCTGGACGTACTCTCTATGTCTTTTAAATCAGAAAACTGTTTTGTGATATTTAAAAGCTTGCACACCTGAGAATGCGCTAAATGCGTTTAAGAAAGCGGGTATCGTCCCATTTGACAGACATAATATCTTCTCAGATATCGACTTTGCACTCGCTGATGTTTCCAAAGGAGCTCCTCCCGATCTGTCTCTTACAAATCCAGAAGAAAACGATCAAGATTTAGAAGCAACTAGTCCTGAGCATAACAAAGAACCTCTCCCTGGAACTAGCAAATACTCGAATTCAGATAACAGCCAATGTTCCCATATTGACACTAGCGAAAACGTATCATTGGACAATTTAAAAAAAAAATAAAACCAACTGATATTCGGCCTTTAGCAAAAGCGACAATTTTAAGAAAAAATACAAAAAGAAAGAAAGGAAAGACCGTCGTATTAACCAGTAGCCCTTATAAAAATGAGCTAGAACAAGAGGTTGAAGAGAAAAAAGATGCTGAAAGAAAAAAATCTGAGAAAAAGGTGAAAAATTTGAAACCCGTGCACAAGGAAGAGGGCAATGATAAAGATACGGTGAAATATGAGAAAAACAAGGACGAATCGACTTCGAGTTCTGTGTCGGAAAGCGATCCAGAGTGTTTGATTTGTGGCGAATCATACAGCAAATCTGTAAGCGGAGAGGGATGGATTAAATGCAGTGGATGTCTTCAATGGGCACACGAATCATGTTCAGGGGTGGAAGAAGGTGAAGATGATTTCATTTGCGATTTCTGCAGGTACAAGCCTTTGGCAAAGAAAGTGTGTCGTAAAGTATTGCAATGAGTTAGTATTTGGTACTTCTACTAGTTAGTTCTAACCTTACATATTTATATCCTTTTTTGAAATAAATAAATATTAAGCAAACATTTTGTTACTTTAATTGCCTTAGAATAAACAAAATAAATCGCCATTTATGGCTTTAACTGCACGTGGATCATCTTGCCCCACTAGGTGGGGCAAAATGAGCACTTGGCAAATATTCACAAAGTTATAATTATTAAAAAAAAGAGTTACTTAAAAATGATCTAAATGTCAGTATAAGCAAGATAAAAGACTGTTTTAACCTCCATTGAATTTGCAATTATGTATCTTTAATACAATTTTTATTAGGTACATCACGTCAAATATTAGGGGGATCATTTTGCCCCGGTCTCCCCTAGTACTGATAAGTATTCGACAAATTATGTTAATAAATTGATCCCAATTGAAATAATCCTTTCCAGATTAATATGGAGAAACAAACATGAAACATAATCGAGAGTACTGTACTTATAAAAACGTAAACAATTCGAGATCAGCTCGAAATATTATTTGCACAACGTGGAAAGTTAACACGCGTTTAGGTACTTATGCGACAGAATGTCAAAGACCTACATAAATATTTACAATAAAAATGCGAAAAATAAGATACCAAATCGAAATAAAAAATCTTACACTTTACAATGTTAAATAATTCTGCTATTTATATTTGGTTTGTCCATGGGTAATGCTGCAGAATATACATATAACCGATTAAGTGAGGGATAATGGCATAGAAAAAACGAAGAAAGATCACACATACTGTTCCTGTCGCCTTGGTATTAATTGCATTTAAAATGGGTTGATATGTAACTGTCTTCTTTAGATAAATCTGAATTATAGGGCAAGATGCCAATTGCAGAAAAGTTTTTTCCTACATTTTCTCGCAAATTGTAACCAGCCTTAAGCGTTGGGTGTCATTTATGTAACACTATTTGTTAATTGCTTAACGATGCATGTGCCAGATTTCACTCAGCGGTTGTTTCAACAATAATTAAAGGCGTGGTTCTATGTCTTGTTAGTTAGGTGAAGGCACCACTAAAATTTTAACTAGGAATATATCAATTATTTTACACATTGAAATCAGGGCATTCCTTTTTAGAAATAGCTTATTTAACTAAACCTCGAATTCTTGGGGTCCCATATATATAACTAGCCGGTAAGTCTATGCGAAAACATGAAGTGATTATTAAACAAAACTGGTCAAATCAATCCCTTCGCAGCGATAATATCAGTAGACCAATAAACAGTTACTAAAATATACTAAGTAAGATAACCTCTGAAGGAAATATATATAGCCAGTAAGTATCTACCGGTAAAAACGAAATGAGCTCAGTTCGATACCGGTATTAATCCAAAAA